>JAJONR010003897.1:0-103696 GCA_029582245.1 Solanum etuberosum | reverse complement strand
AAATAATTTCAATTGTATTTTTATTTTTTTGGGAATAGTAATACTTAATCTTTTATTTTTAATTAATATTAATAGTTTATTATTTAATTTTTGTCAAGGTGGAATATTTTATTCATGTGGAATGCCATGTGTCAAGGTTTTTTCAAATAAAAGAGAGACTGCATTACACACACCACTAATGTGTGTTTCTCAAACTAATAAATGATAGTTTAAGTATGAAACTCAAACTTTCAATAGTTTAGGTATGAAAATACAAAAAAAAAAGAAGATAATTTAGGTGTGTTTTTGACACTTATCTCATAATTATATATACAATGGTTTATTTGTTCCATATTGTATATGTATTTCTTCTTACTTGTTTTTAATATATATTACCTCGACTTGATTTTTTTTTACAAATTTGGCCTAAAAAAATTATCCGAGAGGATTAATAGACTCAAAATGCTAAAATATATTTTATTATTATAGAGATATCAAGGGGACAAAAAATATTCACGTGATAACTAGAGCATCGCATATTTTTGTGTTGAAATCGTTTAGGGGGTGAAAGCTTCCAAACTAGCTAAATATATGAGGATAATTAGGAGATAATTCAAGTATGAACGGAATAAAAGATGTCAAGTCTAAAAGGTCCCAAAGGATTATGCCTTCATTTTTAATAATTTCATGGTAGCTAGTAATATTGTTGTGCTATTTTTAAAACGCTACACCTTTTTTACTATACAAGTTGTTTGATATTATTTATATATATAAAAAAGAGATCAGAATTAAGACCTCGTTGAATGTTGATTGTGTTTTGCAATTAGTCATTTTGGCTTTAATTTGGACATCCTTCACGAATTTTTCTATTTTGGCTCTAATTTGGACTTCCTTCACGAATTTTCTAGCTACGCCACTATCGTTGATTGTGTTTTGCAATTAGTCAATTTGAAGGGATCATCCTTGAATGTTCTTTGGTGGTACCTTATCCCTGTCCTCACTGATCTTTTACATTTTATAGATAAGATATATGTATGATATTTGTTATTTGCTTTACAGAAGCTCAAGGAAAAAGCAGCATTTCGAAATCCAGATGAGTTCTACTTCTACTTCAAGATGGTTAAAACAAAAACTGTGCATAAATTGGAGTAAGTTACTAATATTCATATATGTTGATTGAGCTAATTTCTGCCTCATTCGTGGTTGATCTGACTTGTAAGACATTGTTTCGATATTTCAAGTACACAATCAGTTTGGAGATATCTACTTGATTGTCATTGACCTGACCAATTGCATTAGATATTTAGGTTACTTTCCATGGTTGAAATAACCTTATTATTCAGAAAACTAAATAAACCATTTGGAGATATATATCTATTTAATGACCATTTATGTTGAAATCTTATCACTTGATCTAGATTGAACAATTGAGCCATGTCTATGGAGGACTAATGATTTCGTCCTGTTTTATAGTGCCATGTCTGATGGATGCACAAGCTTTATTCACAAATTATAGTTGTTCTATTGTAAACTCACTAGTCAAGAGGAGCTAAAAAATTCAATCACATTATAAGATGCCTTGTTTTTCTGTTAAAATTGGAGGAATTTATTTTTTGAAGCTGAGGGTAGTTTCTTACTTACAGCCTCCTTTACCCTTCAATTCAACCCCAATCAACCACTTTGTAACTGCAGGGAGGAAGGGATGAAATTGAAAGAAAAAATTGTCACTGGGGAAAATGCTTGGAGAACTTTAATATGTTACGTTTACTTAAAATTTTAAGAGTTGTCTTGTTTTATTACAAGTTCTATTCTTAGTTGTTAAGCAATCACTAATGCCTTCAACTGCATTTTATCCATATATCGGTGGATGAAGAATCGTGAACATAATAATTTTTGATTGACCATGAAAAAAGATAATTTTGAGAAAGTACATTTGGATCGTCATATCAAGAGTTCATGTAGAACAGATGCTTACTTGGTTTCTTTGGGTATTGAAGCTCTACAATTTTTTGGATTGCTTTTGAATGGGTGAAGTCTTTAAATGGAACTCATTCATCATTCCCCTTGTGCCTTAATGGAACCAAACGTGGATGATTGGCAATCATGAATCATGTTGTTGTAAATGGGGATGATTATATTAAAGAATAATCAGTTACTATTAATGTTAATTTATTCGACAAAGGAATATACATGTGTAAAAATTATGTACATTTAAAAGTTTATCATACGATGTTTAATACATTTTTATACTTTATGTATGAACTGTAATTTTTTCTTTAATAAGATTGTAAGAATGTAGAAATTTTATTTTTTCCCCTAAATTGTGAAATTTTCATGTATATGATAAGAAAAGTTACTAAAACTCAAATCAAACATTCAAATAAAATTTCAATTTCAAATCAACCTCAACCCTAACAAGAGGCGGACCCACCTTTGAATTAGTATGTGTACGTGCACCCGTTAACTTCGAAAAAATTTATGTGTATATACACGTATATTCCTAAATAAGAATCATATAATTAAAGGAAAATTACGCGGTTAAGCAAACTTATACTACTTAATTATTCATCGTAGCTATAGTTTGTTATAATTACCATTCGCGATTAACATTAACCATTAATTACGTGGGATGACCTCGAGTTTGTAAAATTAACCACGTTTGTATATGTATAATTCGCCACATTTGTATAATTCACAACTAACAATTCTTTGTTTGATTTGTATTTGTATACGATGGTTTGTATTTGTATATGACGATGATTTCCTTTGGTTTTTCAGTTTTGTCATCATATATATTTAATCTTTTTGTGTATAACTTTTTAAAGTTTGTATAAACGTGTAGTTTTCAGATTTTGTATAATATAATTTATATAATGTAATTTGTATAATTGTTTAAAGTTCATATGTTTATGTTTGTATCAATTCATTATTTCGAGTTTTATCATATTTGAATAATTTCAGACTTTATATTACTTAATTATACAAAAACACGCGAATTATACAAACGAAATGCGAATTATACAAATTGTTGTCCTCTCTCGCTCACCTCACTCCTCCCTCTCACAATCTCGCTCGCCAGAATATACAAATACATATGTATAAAATATAATTATCTAACCGATATACATATACAATTCACCTCTCTCCCACTCTCTGCCCTCTCTCGCTCGCCTCTCTCCTCCCTCTCCCAGTCTCGCTCGCCTCTCTCTTCCCTATAACATGTAGCTACGAATCGTAATTAACAAACTATAGTTATGAAGCGTAATAAGGCTATTTTTGAGTGGCTATATGCGAAAGTTCCTCTATAATTAAATATACACCCCGAAACACATAAACTAAATTGATGTAGTGGTCCAACACGGCTTATTGTGCTTCTTCACAACTCACGTGTCCTGAGATGAATTATGGATGTCAACGATTAACCAGCATCCATGTTACGTATTCAAATTTTGGGTTCGTCTCTAAAGTTTCAAACTTTTCTTTGAGATATTTTCTAGTACAAAAAAATCTGCTAAAAGCTCACCGTTACTATGCTCCATAGTCCATATGATACGTACGAAAATAAAAAAGGGCAGTGTGTAGTGAAGTTGAGGACGACGTGGCGCTTAGGGAACCGCGTTACAAGACTCGGACATTATTTTTTGAATTCTGATTTCTCCATTTCAGCCCGACGGAGCGTAGAAAAATAGTGTGAGAGAGAATGGCGAAGCTTTTATCCACACCTCGTCTCACCTCCATTCGCTTACGCACAGTCACTTCCCCTCTCTCCAAATCTTCTTCTTCTCCAATTCACTCTTCGCCCACTGTTTCCCCCATTTCTCTTCACTCCAATCCCCTTTTCTTCTCCCTCTACACTACTCCTCTCCTTACCCTTCGCTCTGTCGATAATCCTTCCAATAATCATCGAAATTTCTCCGTTTCAGCAATCGACACTAAGAACGACGACGTATCATCGTCTTCCAAAGATGAGACTAAGGATGAGCCTGTTGCTGAAATCAACGGCGACGATACTGCGAAAAGTTCTACCAAGGACGATCAGTATCCGACAGGAGAATTTGAATTTGAGGAGTACGGTGCTTGGAAGAGCTTAGTTGTGAAGTTTAGAATGCTCTTTGCATTTCCTTGGGAGCGAATCCGCAAGGGAAGTGTTCTCACCATGAAATTGCGCGGACAGGTTAATTCCTCTTCCTTGAGAGCTATTTGATATTTCAATATAGATCGAAATTTTATGTAATCATATTAACAATGTCGAATTCAATCGAGATCCTATGTGCTATAATAATATATAGTGTAGTGAAATTTACGAATAGAAGTATAAATCGTGCTTGGGATAAACTTTGCCCAACCATCACGGAGTTAGTAATGAGTTGTAGCACTTGTTATCCAATTGAATTTGCAAAATGCAAGTATATAGGTGCTTTGGAACGACGAGTGTCATTAACTTTAGTTCTGGTGGATCTGATCATTATTTTTTGGTAAGGTAATTTTAGTAATGAAGCATAATACTAAAAATGTTTTATTTCTTTCCTTCAATATGTTCTTTGATTTGGCTGGGGTCTTTCCGAAACAACCTCTCTACCTACATAAGTTAGGGGTAGGGTCTGCGTACACCCTACACTCCCCTAACTCCACCGGGTATGTTATTGTTGAAGCATAGTACTAAAATAGTACTGTGTAGATACAAAATGCAGAACATCTGGCCAGGGATCCTATTATATCTGTAATGAAGAGAAAAATCAGCATTAAACCAAATTTTTAAGTTCTGAATGCATCTATTGTTAAGTAAAACAATGCTTTCCTTGTTTCCTTTGAAACATCTATGGTTCCTTTCCAACCAAGCAACTACATAATGCAAAGAGGATGGTCTTCCAAATCTTCTTCTGCTCCTTCCTTGTACTCTGGTTTTGCATATGATCATTAAAAGGGTAATTTTATGATCAAATTACTAAGTGTAGCTAAATAGAGAGACAAAGAATGGGGACCTCTGGTTTTGCATCTGATCATTAAAAGGGTAATTTTATGATCACATTACTAAGTGTAGCTAAATAGAGAGACAAAGAATGGGGAAGTTACACATTTATCGTCACATAATACTTTTTATTCTGCTAATTCTTATTTGGATATTTCTGCTCTGTTTAGTTGAAGTTGTTGAAACTCTTGTACTGTTTTGTGTCCTCTCAGATATCTGATCAGTTACAGAGCCGTTTCTCTTCAGGATTATCCCTACCTCAAATTTGTGAGAACCTCATGAAGGCTGCTTACGATCCTCGAATCTCTGGTGTGTATCTCCATATTGAACCTTTAGGTTGTGGCTGGGGAAAAGTTGAAGAAATTCGGAGGCATATACTGGACTTCAGGAAATCAGGCAAGACTTCGTCTTTATAATTTTATGAAATGGTGAAATCCGAAAAAAGGTTCACGCGCTTGTCACTTGATTATAAGTATAACATACTTGGGAAAGAGGAAAAGGATGGCATTTGGTTATGTCTGTCTGCATAAAGCTTTTAAGGGTTGAATTTGAAACATGGAAGAATCATATTTTGATCCATCAAGGATTTATAAAAATAAGGACATAATGAATAGATGAAAGTATCTGTATATATAAGCCTTTTTGTACGTTAGGAACTTTAGGTTGAGGGACTGGAGGGGAGATCATATTCTTAGCCCTCTTCGATGAAGACATTTAAATACGATAAGTGAGTATTTGACTTTATCAAAAAAAAAAAAAAAGATAAGTGAGTATTTGATCAATGCCAAAAGCTGTCATGAACTAATTTGAGAGGTGAAGGGAATTTTAAGGTCCTTGGGAATTGTTTTATCTGGACGCCGTTAGCACTATGTAAGATCAACATACTAGACTCTAGGGCTAGTACTCCTTTCTGTCGTGGCTCATTTCCTTGAGGAACAATAAAATCACACCCTTTCCCATCTTCTCTATGATTGTATGGAAAACTAACCATCTGCCTACTACTCCCGATTCCCCATCTTATACTGTGCCAACTAGTCCCAATTCTTCAATGCATATGGATGACAATTTTTTGGCCCATTCTATCCATCTGATATGTGGTAAGTCTTTAAATATATCCAGCATCTTGGAGTATGTGCCTATTTCAGTGCCTCCTATGTTATGAGATTGGAAAAATGCAATGTCTCAGTTGAGATGAATATTAGACTAAAAACTACCTTATAAGAAACCTAAACTTTAAAGACACAAGGAGAAAATATAAACCAATGCTTGATTGATTACAAGCAATGCTTTAAAAAAATAAAATCTTTCCTGTCTTTCCATTATAAAATGCTAAAAAAATGATCAATGTCACTACCTTCAAATGTTTTGGGATTATAAGGCCATCTCTCTATTATTATTCATCATGTTGTAGTATTTTGCTTTGCAGTTGCATCTGATGTAACTAATCACACAACAAATCTAAATTTCAAATGATTATATGTTGTATAGACGGAACGTTACTTGGATTAATTAAGCTTCTTATGTTTAAGGAGTGCCATATGAGATCCATTTGTTTTAAAATCGAGAATTAGGAAAAAGAAAAGTAAAGAAGAGTGTTAATCTTTGTCATTTTCCAGGTAAATTCATAGTTGGCTATGCACCTGCTTGTGGTGAAAAGGAGTACTACATTGGCTGCGCTTGTCAAGAGCTTTATGCCCCTCCAAGTGCTTACTTTGCGTTGTATGGTTTAACAGTTCAAGCATCATTTTTGGGAGGTTAGTTCTTTAGCTCCACAGCTGAAACAAAAATTTTTTTGGAGAGATAGGTCCCCTTAAATATCTCAGATGTGCTAAATTCTGTTAGATCCTTGGATGTATGGATTGATGGTTACCTCTTTGGAATATTGAGTTGGTCATCATTGCAATAATTGTTATTTTTTCATCAATTTATGTGGAAATGCAAAAAGCAAAACCTATTTAAATTCGAAGTTACTGGAATTTGCTAGCCAGTGTTACTGGGGTTTCAGAGTATGTGTGAATGCAGCCTGAATTGTTGAACAGTGCTTCTTATTTGTATATATAGCAAGGTAAAGAGTATATGCGATCTCAAATTGGTTATGATCACCCCTTATCTGCAGCAAATTTTTTGCTCTGCAGGTGTCTTTGAGAAAGTTGGAATTGAGCCACAAGTGCAAAGAATTGGTAAATATAAGAGTGCTGGAGATCAACTAATGCGTAAAAGTATATCTGATGAAAATCGAGACATGCTAACTGCATTACTTGATAATATATATGGAAATTGGCTCGAGAAAGTTGCTCTTACTAAAGGTGACTTCAGATTTGAACTTCATACTGGAGATTTAAAGTCCAGTGGGGATTTTCATGATCTGATTTTCTTACTCAGGGAAGAAAAAAGAAGACATTGAAAAGTTCGTTAATGATGGAGTTTACCAAATTGAAAGGCTTAAGGAAGAAAGCTGGATAACCGACATAAAGTACGATGATGAGGTATAGTAAGTTGCTTGGTGTCTTGAGGCATTACTTGAGAAACAGTTCTTTGACTGATTTATTAGTTGAATTCTTACTATTATTTTATTTTTTTGGTTTGGAGGTGGGGTGGGGAGGGGAGGGTCGCTTTTAAAATAAATTAGGATTGGTAATGGATTCACTTCTTTTCCAGGGAAATTCAATTCTTAAGAAATCATAAAGGAAAAGGATGTAGACAACTACTAGTATGTGCCATTTCATGTGACCATTCTGGTTTAGGTTCTAGGATGATTTTACTTCTTTCTCTTTATTAGAAATTAAATGAAGAATTCTGCTTTTGTATGTATGATATTATTTTTTTGTTCATGGAATGTTGAGATCCACTTTATATGACACTATTATTTTTGTTGTGTTGTCAAACATCTTTTTCTTTGACCACAATTTTTTAGATATATTTTTCGAATTTTTTGTTTATAAAAAGTTGTACTCCCTCTATCCCAATTTATGTGACACTCTTTCTTTTAGTCTGTCCCAAAAAGAATGTCACATTTTTATATTTAGAAACAATTTAACTTTATGAGATGACTTACAACCACACAAATATCTAAGATTTGTTTTGGACCACAAATTTCAAAAAAGTCTTATTTAATTTCTTAAACTCCGAGCCTAGTCAAATGATGCCACATAAATTGGGATGGAGGGAGTATATAATATGTTTTATCTAGTTCCCAATTATTGCAAATTTAGTTTAAAAAGTTCAAAATATCAATGTCCGAATTGGGACCTTGCCAAAGTAGGTCTCCTGAACTGTTACTGGGGTCTGGGAATGATGAAAGTGTGGTATATAGCGAACTTTTATGAGCAGTGAATTTTTATGTACAAGAAAGTGATAGCTGCACAGGCTTTCATAATCTATGCACTCTTTTACAGCCTTATGATGAGATACCCTTAGTATCCAGTGCTTCTTCACCCTTTGTCTTATCTTATTTTTAGCTTATGGATGAAATCTTGGAAATCAGCTGAAGTTAAAAGATCCTTTTAATGATTAGACAGTCAGTGTTTGTCAGACATCCGTATTGCAGGTCTATATGTGATTGTATGGAGAGCAACTAAGATGTATACTAGCATCTTTGCCTAGAAAACAAGATTCGCACGCACTGTTAATCTCTGGATTATTGTACTAAGCTTCTATAGTCAGCTTCAGTTGGTCCAGCCAACTGGATTCAATCACTTCCGCATAAATTGTTTCGTGAACTTGACATGCACATGAGAACTTAACACCTTTTCTTCCATGGTTAATCAAGGGATCACTGATTTTTGCAACTCCTCAGGTAATGTCAATGTTGAAAGAGCGTTTGGGAATTCTGAAGGATAAAAAACTCCCTGAAGTTGATTACAGGTTTTTTCTTTTTGAATTTCAGGTCATCTGGATAATTTTTCTCAGGATTTATTTTTTTATTTTGCACCAATAGTTTTGTACAGTTATTTTGTACATTGCTTTTCATGAGCAGATAATTGTTGATCTTAAGAGATATCTGGCACTAAACGAAGATGCAATATGATGGAATTTGACCTTGCATTTCACTCTTATGCTTGGACTAATTTACTGCCCTGGAATTTTCAGAGAGTATCAAGACTAAGAAAAAATTATTTTATGTAATTCTACAAAACATCCTAAGGGACTAAAGGAAAGTGTAATGGTGTAATAACTTGTATCAGTTCGATTTTGAGATTTCGCTAACCATCAATTGTCATATATTTTAGTATCCTCTCTCCACATATTCTTTGTTTCAGCTGTTGTGCACTATTTTCCTTTTGGATCTTTTAACATTTTGTGATTATTATATTCTGACACAGGAAGTATTCAAAAGTTAGGAGATGGACTCTCGGTCTAACAGGTTATAAAGACCAGATAGCTGTCATTCGAGCCTCTGGGAGTATTAGTCGCACACGCGGTCCATTTAGTTCACCTAGTTCAGGAATAATAGCAGAGAAGTTGATTGAGAAAATTCGTAGTGTACGAGGTATGAAGTGTCCTTATATGTGCACTTCATTAAGTGGTCAAAATATGTGAAAACAGTTGCTCATTACAAATCCTGATTAGCCATAAATCGTGAATGCCAAGTTTTTAGTCTCAGAAAGACACTTTGCAGACACAAGGCACTATCTGCTCTGTGCAGTTCTGGTTACTTTGTTATTTTCTTAGTTCTCTTTGGTATCTTTTCCAACTCAGACTATGGAAAGACTTGTATTGTTGAAAGGCTTTTGCTTAGTATGAAGGAGAAAGACTCTTGTGAGGACTGTGTCACTGTTATGTTTCTAGAGATTTGATTGAATAAGCAAAGTGCTACACTTCATATTCATTTTTTCTTCTTTTTCAGACTTTAATAGTAAAACTTAGAGATGGGAACGCCAGCTATTGGTAGTTGCAGGTTTATTTTACTGTCTAATGCATGAAATGGCTATTAGCTACGTAAGTTATGTTAGAAGAACAGTATGTAAATTTTTCAGGTAACTAGTGGGAGTCATGAACAGTTCAATAAGACTCGTGCATGTACTGTTTCATCGGAGAAATCAGGGTGCAAGGTTTCCATATTCATATCATCCCTTCCCTCTCCTTTTCGAAAGGAGGGGACTATCCATTGGTGAACTCTCAAATTACAGCAGATTTGGATGCTTCTGTGTGTTGATTTTAAAAATGAATGGAGGAAAAAGTTTTTGATAGGTTTAGGTGGTGTTGGTGCTTATTTAGGTTTTTTCCTTTTGGTTGTCAATTTTTCTTCTTTATTTTGCTTTTCATGTGTGTGTCTATGCTGTGCAGAGTCGAAAAGGTTTAAAGCTGTCGTCCTTCGAATTGATAGTCCTGGAGGTGATGCTCTTGCTTCTGATTTGTAAGTCCTGTAATGTTATGGATCTTTCCTTTTTATGCACTATGTAAGGAGTCATTTGGCTGTCTGAATTTTCTCTCCGTAACTTCTATGATCTTTGCATTTACATCTCTTCTTACAGATATAAAGTCCTAACTACTTTTTAGGTAAAGTAAAACATAAAATCTTAACTGTTTAAGTTGATTGTCTTGTACAATGGAAATCTCAACTCTTATTTTCATTTAATCTCCTGTTTTGTGTGCTTTCATGATACTTTAGCTAAATCAGCTTGTAAAATAGGAATGTGATATTGTTCTTTTCCTGTATTCAAAGCAGTCGATGTGTATTTCACTTGTAAAAGCTTTTGTAGTGTAGACTCTGATGAACATTATTTTATTTTCGAACCAAATTCTATGTTGATTTACTAGGATGCTTTTCTCTACAGAATGTGGAGAGAAATCAGACTGCTGGCAGAATCTAAACCTGTTATAGCATCTATGGCTGATGTGGCAGCCAGTGGAGGATCTTATATGGCAATGGCTGCGCAAGCTATTGTGGCAGAGAACCTTACATTGACAGGCTCAATAGGTGTGGTGACAGGTAAATCTAGATACTACAACAATTTTTTGTCTTCTATCAACTGTGATTGATTGGTATACAATTAGGGTGCTAATGTCAGATCTGGAATCATTTTCCAGAGAAACTTATGGGCCTGGTTGGATGGGCTTATAAAAAGTAAATTATAAGTCAAAAGCAAAAGCCATAAGTAGAGGGTACCCTACTTTTGGTTTTTGGCTTATTTTAAAACTTTTTTGGCCTAAAAGTGTGTGCTTAAAAACACTTTTTAACCTTTCCAAACACCTCCAAAACTAAAAAAAGTGCTTAAAAGTCAAAAGCACCTAAAATAAGCTAATCCAAACGGGCACTATGCTTCATATGTGTGGTGTACTGTGTTTTAGTTCTTGTATTTTTGCACTAGCAAGATAATTTCTGCACAGGTGTTATCGGCTACCAAAAGTTAGTACCTGATAAAGAGATACATTTGCATATCTTGACCCAAACGTAATTCAGGAACTGAAATGTTGGTTAAATTTAACATCCAGTTTTAAGAATTAGAAACAGCTCTCAACCAGATGAAAGCATCACCTTGCTCTTCAGGAATGACCTGTGCTGTTCAGGAACTCCATCAATCCTAGTTGTTGTAGAAGAAAATTCGTAGAACTCAATTGGTTTCTGTGTAACTGATGCTGCTTTCATTGTCTGTAACTCTTTGGCCTCACAATTTGATTTTTGTTGGATTATTCATCATTAGTTGGTCAGATTGTTTTCAGTTTCGCCTGTGGGTTTCGGGATAAACTTTTATGTTAGCAAAAGGAAAAAAAGTAAAAAGTTAAATGTTTTCACTTGTGTGGGCTGAGGATACATTTTATAAGGTGCAGAAGCGTGGATTGGTAATTAATTGATCAGATTTGTCTATTATCTCCAAATTGACGAAGGTTTCTACTCGTGTTAGACCCAGTTGAACTATCCGCAATTTCATACCTTTTAAAGGAAGATATTGAGGAAAAAAGATTTGTATCTTGAATGACAGGTGTTTTTTCTTGTGTGGTATAATTTTTTTGAAGACTTTGTGCTTGCTTTGCTGGAATGCATAATGTGGTCAATGATTCTTGCATAAATGGATCTTGTCTGATTCCAAAACCTTATACTATCTTCACCTGAGGATAAATCAAAATGTTCTCATTTTGAGTGCCATCCATTAAGGTATCAGTCCCAACTACAAAAAATCGGAACACATGCTTCAACTGTATGTTCTTGTATCAGAGTTGGTGCTCTTCGTAAGGCTGATTGTACTGATATTTATTTTACGGACTTCAGGTTATGCCATAGAACTGTATTATGAGGGTGCAAGTTCTTTTAATTTTTCCAATAGTCAGTCCTTCTCAATGTATACCACAATTAGATCCGCTTAGTACCAGCTCAATATATATTGAAGTGTAACTAGATAGTCCTATATTGAATGGAACAACCGAATTTGTTCCAAGCTCTGGAATTGTAGAAGGTATTTGTAGGTAATTCCAACTATAGAATTGTATAATCATTTGGAAAGAGGCTATATTAATGTTTTGTCCATGTAATTAGCCTGAAGTGGGAATTGAAGATTCATTTCACATAATAACATGTCTTATCAAAAATAAAAAACAACATGACTGATAATTTAAGACGGAGGACTAACTGTATCTTACAGGTAGGTTATATTATATTTAGAAAAAGATAGCTCAGAGCCCTCTCTTCACTAGGCCCTCCCCTTCCCTACTCCCAACATTGCCATTCACCCACCCACTTCCCAATTCTTTTATAACGTCGGCAATTTCATCTAAACATGTCATTCTCAGATTTTTTCTGAACCAGATTTATCTTCACAGTTCTGGATCAGAAGAGCTTGGACTGATATTAGTAAAATTGGGATGACAACACT
Source organism: Solanum etuberosum (assembly GCA_029582245.1). Classification (NCBI taxonomy): domain Eukaryota; kingdom Viridiplantae; phylum Streptophyta; class Magnoliopsida; order Solanales; family Solanaceae; genus Solanum; species Solanum etuberosum. The sequence continues at coordinate 90,937 of JAJONR010003897.1, read as the reverse complement.
CTTTGGTGTGTGTGTGTGAGTGAGTGAGTGAGTGTTTGCCTGTCTGTCTTCCTGCAAATAGGGAGATTGGATTGAGTTGATGTATATCTTGATGAACCCTCTAAGATTGTGGTTTGTGGGAGAGGCAACTCTTCTGGTTTACTCCATCTTTATGTCGGTCCATGTATTTGCTTTAATACGAGTGTCGATCCTTTATAGTTGCAGTTTTTCCGTTTCTTGGTTCCTCTGGGTTTTCCCTTGCTATCTGCACTGCCTGGAAGTTTTCCATTCTGCTGCTGCATGCCCCTTACATTTCGTTATTTGGTCCTTAATATTCACAAAATTTACTTGTATGAGGTCTTCACAGTTAAGATAGTGGAATTGACTTTATGAGCTAGCTGTGCTATTTCACATGTGTGCCCGAGCAAACTTTTTAATCAGATTCAATATTTTAAAGTTACTTATTTTTGGCAGGAAAATTCAACTTGGGAAATTTATATGAAAAAATTGGCTTCAATAAGGAGACAATATCAAGGGGAAGATATGCAGAGCTTACTGCAGCTGAACAGCGACCATTCAGGTAAACTTTTTTCGTCTTCCTTGGGGTTATACATGTCGCTGGGTGGTCTTTTACACCTTTGAAGGCTTGAACCCCATTATAAGAACATAACCTTAAGTCGTGAATTTTATGTTACATCCTTCTGTTCTTACTGCTTTTGGGGTCTTTATAACAAGCTGAATTTTGATCTTAGAGACTAGCATAACTTCTGTACTTATGCCTAACACCAAAATCAGAACTTCCACGTCTACTATTGCATCCACTTGGTTCTCGCTTTGTGACTTTTGAGCTAAGCTGTTTTAATTGCCTACAAATGAAAATCCAAATATTGGATTTTAGCTTGTCTTTTGATTTAGTATTTTCTCAGATAGAACTTCATCTGTAGGCCTGAGGAAGCAGAACTGTTTGCCAAATCTGCACAGCATGCATATACCCAATTCCGAGACAAGGCTGCCCTTTCAAGATCAATGACGGTATGGTACTGGTAAAGAAAACAGATTAGAATGGAACAGTCGTTACTCTATTTGTCAGTTGATTGAAAATACCAAGCACTGCATTTTAGGTGGATAAAATGGAGGAGGTTGCACAAGGGAGAGTCTGGACTGGAAAGGATGCTCTTTCACGAGGTCTAGTTGATGCTGTCGGTGGTCTCTCTCGTGCTGTAGCAATTGCAAAACAGAAGGCCAATATACCTCAGGATAGACAGGTCCGTCATAAGTAAATCTATTTTTGTTGTTAAAGCAGCCATTTCAGTATGAACACATAGATTGTAGTGCTGTGCAGCCTGAAGCATGATTATCAAGTCTGTATATCAGTTTATGCATTGGATCTTTGTCAACTGTCATTTTAGTGAAATTTGGAACTCTCTTGGGAACCTCAGGATCTGAATCTCTTGATCTTCCAAGAGAGAGCTGGTGAATTTCCTGCCAAAACCAGGTTCTAGAAAATCTCAGTCGCATCTATCATCAATTAAAAAAATAGAAAGATGAGGAAGTTGCCACAACTTTTGAGATAAAATGAAGTGAGATATGTAGTCAAAGGAGATAACCTGAGAAAATTACATCCTAGGAATAGTCTGCTCTCAACTTTCTTTTTTAGAAATTATAAAAAAAAAATGGAAGTAGAGAGTGGACAGCTCACGACTTTACTGCAAGATACTTCAATATGTGCTGTAGTCAAGCAGCAGATTTATCTTTTTTTTTGTGCACTCTAAACATAGTTTGGAAATCTAAACAATAGTTTTTGTTTTCATAGTCAGGTGTGAACCATTATGGTACTCATCCCAGGGTCTTTTATTCAGAAAAAAGAAATGCATGACGATGATTGATGCACCACTAGTTTAGTGGTAATAATACCTGACAAACCTTGGAAGCTGCTTTCTACTATTGGTTACTGAAAAAATAGTCAGAGGCGATAAAGTTTGGTTTGATAAGAAAAAATACTGGTGAAACTATATATCGAGTTAATTCTTCCTTTTTTTGCTTGTATGTTCATCTCTTTCTCTTATCTTTTTTGAAGGGGTTTGCTATGGAGATAAATTTCTTGGTCTTCCTAATAAGTTGTCAACTGCAGGTTTCTGTTGTTGAGCTGTCAAGGCCATCCGCATCCTTACCGGAAGTTTTAAGCGGCATAGGAAGCTCTTTAGCAGGAGCAGATAGAACTTTAAAAGAGTTGCTAAATGATGTGGCATCATCTGATGGAATCCAAGCGCGTATGGACGGAGTCATGTTTGAGAAATTAGGAGGAGCCGCTTACACCAATCCCCTGTTTATGTTGATAAAAGATTGCCTCAGTTCCTTCTAAAGTCAAAGGATGTATGCTGTTGTATCAGAAATATCTCATTTTATTATTTGCTCAAGCAAAACGTTCATACAAAGATCTTACATTTTGTTGAGGATGCAGAGTTCGGTTTGTTTACTTAAGGACATTGGTGTTCCGCTTCCAACTCACAAAGCAAAAAAATCAGGTACTTGCCTCTTTTCCTTGTATTCAGTATAGAACTTCCGGTATGTTTTAGTTTTAAGTCTTGGGTTGGTGAGTAAGTGAAACAAATGGATAGGTGGTAAACAAAAGATTAAATTTCCTCAAAGAGATTACTTCCTTAAGTTGATAGTGCTAAAAATATATTTGGCACTATCAATACTTGTAAAAAAAATTGATTCATTAAATTAAATTACAGTTGTTGCAGGTTGGTATATATGAGCTCTTGCTGATTTGAATTCACGATGAGCGGTTCTGGGTTTCAAATTGCTTATCTCAACAAGGATATGGAGGTACCACACGAATTGGTATCTCGACATTCTGTTATATGTAACTAATGTAACTTTGAAACAATTCCACTTTGCTCTCCGTATGGTTCATCCTGTCAACAGACAGATCCATGGTGCCAACGGCCATGTACAAAATACAGATTTACAATTTAGAAGTGGAACATTCTCATCATCTCTTTCTCCAACTCCTTTCCTTTGGTAAATGCAGTAGAAGAACTATTGTTGCTTCAAGGCTCAAGCTTTGTGCATTCAGGTAGAGCTCGGTTTTTATTTATTTTTTGTTTCCCACCCCAACACTCGGTACCTGCATGGGGCCCGACAATCCGAATTCGCGCTCGGAAGTCCCACTGGGGAGATAAAATGCTCCTTAATAAAAGGTGATTTCTTACTTAGGACTCAGTACCCGAGACCTCTAGTTGAGTATGAAAGAGTACTTACCACTCTAGCATAGCTTTATGAATTAATAGAAACTAGTAATCTTTCATACATGACGAAAGAGAACCATCCTCCCACTCCCTGCTTCACAATGAAAAAAATAAAGAAACTGCAACCACTACACTAGGGGGACATGCTCACTTTCTTCCCTGAGACCAAACACGTTATATGTTTTCAGCTGTAGTCTACGGCTTTCAAGGAGCGGTGTTAAGATAACATTTGGTTGAATTGGGATTACAACTTATCTATCCTTTTGTTATATTCACTTCTTAGACGGTAAGAGAGCTTTTGGTTTAATTGGAGTACAATTTATTTGATCCCTTCTCTCGCCCACTAAGATTTAACGAGTAGAGAAAATAGGCCTTATGTTGCGAGCTCAACAATTCGCACAAGAAGACAGGCTGCAGATATTTTGAATATCTTGCTAGGATTCCAGATTTCAGTTTCAACTGTCACTAGGTTCTAAGCTTCTCTATACTTGGGCATTGGACATAAAAAAAAAATGATATTTGAAAGAAAGAAAAAAAGTTAAAAAAAACGTTTTAGGAATTGAATTGTGTTTGATAATGCATTTAACTTGAAAAAAGATAACGTATTTTTAAATTAAAATATATTACATTAACAAATAAGTACAAATATTAGAGATTTAATTAATGGTCTTACATGATTTATAATATATTAGTTACAAATATTATATAATATAAATAATAATAAAATAATCAAAAAGTAGAAAGTATGAATAGTCTCTCCAAATATTAAAAATGTAATAGAGAACTACTATCCACCTATCTATAAATGGATAATAGAAAGTGATTGGAGAGTACATTCTCTATTTTACTCTCTAAATATAAAAAATAGAGAGTAAAATAAAGATAGATGGGAGACGGTCTAATGTATGAATTGTAGCTCAAAATCATATTCGCATCCATTTTTTTGATTCTTGGAAAGAAAGTTTCATTCTCTTTTTTATGATGACATTTACTGTATTTCTTTACGCAATCAGCTAAATACGGAATATATATTTGATAGGGAAGGGAAGCATTGTTTTATCAGCCCAGTAGTTTGTCCTATACAACAGCTAAGCGGGTAATAAATTATGTTCTATAGATCGATGATTGCCACGCCATCATTTTTGGAGTTTTGTTGACCTGAGTTTCTCTGGGAAAGTTGGATATGCCAAAAGAGATTTGCCCGTTTGCTGCTTCAGTGCTGACTGTAGTCTGTATAAATAAACCCCATCTAGCCAATTTTTCTTTCAATGGAGTTCCCAAACTTTGTCAAAAAGTTTGTATTTCGGTTTAGAGAGAGGATTGGCCATTACTTCCCAAGTAGTACTACAGTACTGTAGGTTTATCCCTTGAAACTGCTAACACGGTGACACAACCAGCTGAGCTACAGCTGGAAGTGGAAGAGAGTAGCCCTGTAGTTGCTGCTGCTGAAACCAATAATTTCTATAGGTCGATGCTATTCATGGCATTCTGTTTAACATCAGGGGTTGAGATAACTCTGTATTTTCTACAGGAAGTGACAGCCCTAATCATAATCATAATCATGACTCGCTTCCTTTGTGTTTCCAATTGTTGTCATTTGCTATTTTACTTGCTTTTACTTTACTCTTCGTGGGAAGATTTATAAAGAGCAATTACCCGGCTGAATCTGAATTGCTAGAGCGGACAGGTATTTTATTTGCCACTACAGCTTTCTACCATGTCATGACAATGCCTTTTTTCTCTATTTCTCAAATGTTGCTCTTGGGGTATCTATCTCTGCTCCTTGCTTGCTATTGCTATTTGCAACCATTACTAATGCGCTCTATAGTCTGCCACCACAAAATTCTCTCTTTAGTTATATGTATTTTATTTTATTTAGTTATTTGGAAGGGCAGAGAAATGAAATCGTGGTCATATATAGTTTTTTTATAATAATGAGGACGGTTTTCTTTGGGTTAATAAGGTTGTATTGTTAACCTATGTGTGATATTATGAGCTACTAGTTATTTATCGTTCTCATAAGTTATTTATTACCATGTTAGCAAATATATATCATCTCCCTCGCGTTTTATAAAAGTTCAGTTTATTTTCTTTGCTTTTCGGTTATCAATTTTATCATCAGTGTAAACTCCTTAAAACTAAAAGTGGATTTGATTCGTCTCTTTTTGTATTTATATTTATTATAACTACTCCTATAAAATATTCAGTCCAAGTTGATTGGTCACTCGGTGGGATATTCTTTAATGGTTCAAAAAGCACAATTAAATATGAAGCGTAGAGTATTTTTTAAAATGTTTGTTGAATTCAATATAATAAATAAGCATAAGAAAGGCAATAATATCAACAATAACATATGTAGTACAGTAAAATTCTACAAGTAAGATGGGAAGGTAGATTTGTACACAACTTTATCCTTATCTTGTAAGGATAGAGATGATGTTTTTCCATAGATATTCTAGTCAAGTAGAATTCCTTGGAAAAAAAAATACAGTAAAAAATATCATTAGCAACAAGAATCAATATGAAATTCTCTGGAAAACAATATTTTGATACTTAAACATAAATTCTTATTAAATACAGTAAAATAAAATCATAAAAGGCACCACGAACACTCGCCGTACTAGTTAGCCCTTTAAAAAAAAAAGGCAATAAGATCCAGATCCTAATATGACATTGTTTAGTAAAATAAAAATCTATTTGCAAAACGCCGTAAAATAACATGTGAAATGCACTTGCTATACGAGACAAAATTAATTCGGTCGGTGTGCAGGAAAATGTTTCTAGTTCATTTGCAACAAAATAGCTACAAGTTTGAATAAATTGAACACAAGAAATAATATTTTTTTTTATAACAATGACAGAAAATTGAAAATAATTTTATAAAAGCTAAATACGACACACCATTTCACTTTGGGATTGACGTTTACAAAATTAAATTCAAAATAGGATAAGGGATGTAAAGGCCACCATATACTTCTTTTGCCGCGGGTATCCGTAGGTAGCCTAGCTATGTATGTTTGATGTTCACGCTGGCGAGCTTCCCCACGGCTGCTCCGGCGACGGTAGCGCCGTCGCCAGCGCCGAACTCCTGCTGCTGCCACCAGCCCCAATTTCAAACCGTCAAAGTTAGTCCAAAACCCAACAAATTACGGTCGTTTACAACTACCTCCGTTTCAAAATCGGCAGGTTCAATTTGCACCGCAACACCTGAGGAAGATTCTATAACTGCAAAATCAACTTTGAAGAATCAACCCAAGAACCCATTAACGCTATCCGAAGAGATCACGCAACTGTGCGAATCCAAAAGCTCGTCGGAAGTTTTCCGTACATTTCAAGAATACCTCGAAAACGCCTTCTACCACTCGTCGGAAAAATCCGAGGCCTTAGGCGTACTCTTACAGGCCTGTGGTAAACAAAAGGACATTCTAACGGGTCGTAAAGTCCACGAAATGGTTACTTCGTTGACCCGATTTAAAGATGACGTCATACTCTGTACGCGGCTCATCACAATGTACTCCATGTGTGGGTATCCTTCCGATTCTCTCTCTGTTTTCCATCAATTACGAAGCAAGAAACTGTATCAATGGAATGTTCTTATGAGTGGGTACACAAAGAATGAACTTTGGGTTGATGCTATTTGTTTGTTTATTGAGCTGATGACTTCAACCGAGGAAAGGCCAGACAATTTTACTTTTCCTTTGGTTATTAAGGCTTGTGGAGGGGTTCTTGATGTGGGTTTGGGGGAAGCTACTCATGGGATGGCAGCAAAGATGGGTTTGGTTAGCGATGTCTTTGTAAGCAATGCGTTAATTTCCATGTATGGGAAGTTTGGTCTTGTTGAGGAAGCTATGAAAGTGTTTGAGCATATGCCTGAGAGGAATTTGGTTACTTGGAACTCAATGATTTCTGGGTTCTCTGGGAACGGGTATATTGAACAAAGTTTTCATCTTTTCAGAAATATTTTTACAGGGGATGAAGTTCTTGTTCCAGACACGACTACCGTGGTTATTATGCTGCCAATTTGTGCAGCAGCAGAAGAAGTGGAATTCGGGAAGATTATTCATGGTTTATCTGTAAAGCTGGGACTGGCTAACGAGTTAACAGTGAATAATTCTTTAGTGGATATGTATTGCAAAGTTGGGTACTTTTCTGATGCACAAATTCTGTTTGAGAAAAATGAGAGCAAAAATGTGGTCTCTTGGAACTCCATTATCGGGGGTTATTCAGGAGAAGGAGATGATAGAGGAACATTTCATCTTATGAGAAGGATGCAAAGTACTGATGAGTACATGAAGGCGAATGAGGTTACTCTACTGAATGTTTTGCCCGTGTGCCTAGAGGAGTCAGAGCAGTTGATAGTGAAAGAACTGCATGGCTACTCGCTTAGAAATGGTCTTGAATACCATGAGTTGTTAACAAATGCTTTTATAGCTGCCTATGCAAAGTGTGGATTGCTCAGATATGCTGAGCTTGTATTCTATGGAGTGACGAATAAGACAGTAAGCTCTTGGAATGCACTGATAAGTGGCTATGCTCAGAATGAAGATCCATCCAAGGCTTTGACTCTGTCCTCTGAAATGATGGATTCTGGCTTGCTTCCTGACTGGTTCACTATTGGTAGCCTTCTGTTTGCTTGTTCCCACTTAAAACTGCTACGTTGTGGTATACTAATTCATGGTTTTGTGCTTAGAAATGGTCTAGAAACAGATATGTCTACACTAGTTTCCCTAGTTTCATTCTACATGACTTGTGGAAAACCAGAGCTAGCACAACGTCTGTTTGACAGGATAGAAGATAAAAATGTGGTATCCTGGAACGTGATGATAGCTGGTTATTTGCAGAATGCACTACCAGATAAAGCCTTTTGTCTGCTTCGTGATATGGTATCTCATAGATTTCAACCTGATGAAATTTCTGTGACAAGTGTTTTAGGGGCTTGTTCAACATTGTCTGCTGTCAGGCTGGGGAAAGAAGTTCATTGCTTTGCACTGAAATCCAACCTTATAGAGGATAGTTTTGTCCATTGCTCAATCATAGACATGTATGCAAAATCTGGATTCATAGGAATGTCCAAGTATGTTTTTGACCATATTCCACTCAAAGATATAGCATCATGGACAGCTATGATTACAGGATATGCAGTTCATGGACTTGGAATGGAGGCCATCGAGCTATTTCAGGAAATGCAGAAATCGGGCTTCAGCCCTGCCAGCTTGACATATGTCTCTATTTTGATGGCATGTAACCATGTGGGTCTCATTGAAGAAGGTCGACAATATGTTAAAGAGATGCAGACATTGCATGGTCTAAAACCTGAATTGGAGCATTATGCATGCATGATTGACATGCTGGCTCGTGCTGGACAGTTTGATGATGCCCTAAATCTCATGGCTGAGATGCCTATGCAGCCAGATACTCAAATTTGGTGTTCATTGCTCAATTCATGTATAGTTCACGCCCAGTTAAATCTTGGGAAGAAATGTGCTAACAAGTTACTGGAATTAGAACCAAAAAGAGCAGAAATTTATGTTTTAGTATCCAATTTTTTTGCTAGATATGGGGACTGGGACTCTGTTAGACAAGTGAGGGACAAGATGAAGGAATTAGGCTTGCAAAAAGAAATTGGTTGCAGTCAGATTGAAATAGGAGGGAAAAGCTATAACTTTGCTGTTGGCAATATCCTTTCCAAGCCATAAGAGCTCTAGTGAAGTTTGATGTGACCAAACGGAAACAAATGAATTGGTTAGTACCTGAGATGATTTGGTGCTTCAGCATTTAAATGGAGAGGATAAAGAACAAAATTGAGGTAGCTACAAGCAACTGTTTTGAATCACTTGTGACTTGACTCACGTTCTTCTTGTTGATGACTCGAAATCTTTCCTGGGGGCAAGCAGCTCACAAATTACCTCAATGTGCTTTAAGTTAGTGACCACAATGATTGTTAAGGAGATTATCACAAGGATTGGAATAAGAGGCACTCTCTCACATTTTTTTAAGATGGTTTCTCTGGATACATAGATGAGTCGATTGCACCTGCTTTGTTAAGCCACCCTAATCGTTCAGATGTACATATCAAGTGATTTCATATTACGTATACTCTAGTTTGGCTTGTTTTTTGATATTCCTTATTAGCAATGGGTGCTTGATTTCAAGAATGACTCCTCCCGTGAAGATATTTAAGTTTTCAAAGAATCATCTCAAGAACAGCAGTGTGGCAGAAGATGTTGTTAAACTTAAGTCAAGTGTGGAATTTCAGTTCTCAAAATAAGATGAGAATGACAAGTTTGATAATGTCTTGATATACCAAGAATCAAGAATTCCATGGTAGTCTTATTCACCCTTCTCTCACGATACTACTACTTCTTTATCTAGTCAGCCGGAGTATTATCGATTTAACCATTACAAAAAGTTATTGAAAATCACTTACAAACAAGCTAACAAATTAAATGAGTTGACAGATGACATTTTGCTCAAAAACACTACTAGCGCCTCGTAGAAAACCGAAACCTTGAGAGGATGAGAAATGAAAGCATGAAATTAAATCCTAAGTCAAGGACTTTATATGTCAAATAATATAACTTACTATCGGTTATTAGTTAACCCACTAAAAAAAACATCAACCAGATAAAGATAATCCAATATAAAAAAGAATAAATCAAGACCATTATCAAAATCATTAAACTAATAACCCTCAATGAATAAATCAGTAACTTTTTTTGATCCAATTTTGAACGGCATGTCCTCTTTATTTTTATTTAATTAAAACTTTTTGTCTCACGTTTTTCCTATCCATGTTTTCTGAATTCAAGAACGCAAAGTGCCTCTAAGCTCTACGTATCTGAAATGCCACTATATAACTCAACCTTAATCCTTGCTTAGCTGCTTTGAAAATTGGCGGAGCTTTCATAGGTAAAATGGATTCTTCGGCGGCAAATTCTGTGACGAACTCCCCTATATCCTCTGCTCCTCAATCTCCTCGGCCTCCGCCTCCGTCGCAACCGCATCAGGTTCCTCTCGCTTATCTAATTTAAGTGTTCATTCATTTGCCCTCTTTTTTTATGGGTTACCTTTTTTTCTGTAGGAGGTCTCAAACCTCACTGTTCTAAAAGCTGTGAAGAAGGAGGAAGTGATCGAAGATCCTCTTGAGTAAGTATATATCTAGGCTTTCTTGTATAACTGCTTTGTAATTTATTTTTAAAAAAAAAAAATTGGGGTTGAAGTGTCTGTTCGGCCTTTGGTTTGATTTTTGAATTTATTGTATAATTGGTGATTTTATGGTCCTAAGTGCAATTGGCAGCATTTAAGAGATTTCTTCTTGTTAATTCCTTCATATAAGGAGGAATAGACTCGTAAAGAATTGTTTAACGGCCTCTCTAGCTTCACAAGGTAGGGGTAAGACTACGTATCCTTCACAAACCCCACAAGTGGGATTACATTGGGTATTTGTTGTTGTTGTAAAATGGGAAATAAGATATACTCATGGCTGATAGTCATGTGGCATTTATATACTCATGGCTGATAGTCATGTGGCATTCTTTTGTGAGTTACTTATCACCTATCGACATTGCCCTTCTAACATAAATGATGGGAAGATACAGATATGGGGCACAACAAGAATATTACTGATGACAAGTTAGGATTCAGCCGGTAGATATGATAATAAAGGGTACGTATCATAACAGACTTCCAATAATGATAGTTTTTATGGAAGGTGTTTGATAAATTTGATTCATTTGGAGCCCAACTGAAGTTATGTTGGTCTTCTTATAAAGATAGCATAGAGCTTATCTGGCATCATGTGCGACAGCCAGATTCGAAAAAGTAAGATGCTTAATTGATTCTCTTGTAAGGTAGTAGTTGAAAAGCAAAATCTGTTGGCTACTCTATTATCTGCTCCCAAGTTAATGTCCTATGTGCAACGTGAATTCGGTGTTCAAAACTACAATTTTTCGGTGAATCCTCAGAATACATGCTCAATATTTAATGGCAGTAGATTAGTACTTTAGCATTTAACTGAAATAGCAACAGCTTCCTGTAATGACATCTGTTAAGTGCATGCTTATTAGAGAATCTCTTGAATTATCCATTTTAGCTAAATTAGTAAGCTCAAAAATACTTTCTATGTTATATGAATCAAATAATGAATGAACTATGCATTATTATTTCCACATGTCCAGATTTGCAGGGCCTACCAGTTTGTTAGTAGTACAGGGATAAAGAGGTAAATATAGTCGCATTAATCCGGTACATTAGTGGTATTATCTTATGTTAAATTTGTATAGCATATTTGAAATGTTTACTGGGCTTTAGGCTCTCCACTACTTGAAAAGTTATGCTAAAGCTTTCTGAAAGTTAAATTATACCTAACAAGGTGTCTTGACCAATAGATGGATTCAGGTGTCATATTGAGGGTCTCAACGTGCTTACCAAAAAGTATAGATTCAAGTGCTTGAGAATATTATGGATTAGGCAGAGCAAGGAAATAAAAGCTTTGATAGGAGAAGAATGTGAAACCCCTCCCACGTGGGATTTTTTATGGAATTGTTGATTGCTTTATATTGCTTTGAGTCTTCTGCTAATTAAAAACTTAACCTAAACTATTAATGGGAGCAATGATGGAAATTAGCACATGGTTTGGAGTTTGGACTACTAGCTAGCCCAGGTTGTTACAAAAGTCTGCTTTCGAATTAAATTGATACAAAATGCTTTTCTATCTCCTAGTTCATAGTCTTTCACTATGTATGGAGAAAGATTATCTTACTTTCCTATATTAGAGGTAATACACTTTCCTTTGATTGAAATATACTTTGTACAGTATTCATTTTTTCTATAATACCATACTACTTCAAAGGTCAAAATCTTAATCTCATCAAAAACCAGTATCTACCTTTATTTTAGACCCCAGTTCTCGCGACCACAGTAATATCAATTTTACCCTTCATGTCTACGGCTAATCAAACTAAAATATTTGATTTGTGAGTAGTTCCTGAGAACAACCTGTTATGTCTCCATTATTGTATAGAAAATCTAAGTTTTCATGTTAGGCCACCCCTAGCTGGACGTCCTTTTAATAATAAATACATTATATCTTTTTATAATCTGGTAGCACATCTAAGGGATTTTTTTGGTATGCTTTTATCAAGTGTTATTAGTTGTCCTTGTTGGTTAATCTTAAGTCTATAGTGCCGATAAAGGGAACAAAAAAGTACTTAAGTCTGTAGTTCTGATAAAGGGAAAAAAGATAAAAGCAAGACTATTTATCCTGCTACAGCACTCCTTTTTAGTTCTGCTCAAGTCTTCTATCTATATGAATGTAATCTGAACACGATGGAGGTTTCTATTTTCTTTCCATGCTGTGATGTAGTAATATGGAGACTGAACAGGATGAGAAGTTCAAGAGGTATGAAGTTGAGGCGAGGAGATATTTAATGTCCAAGTACTTTTCAGACAAGACTATTTTTGGAGGTAAATAGTTCGAGAAAGCACTATAATAAGGTCAATTTTACTGAGTATTAAATCACCATGGTTGTTTTTTCTTGTTGTTGCAGGTGAATTTTTATGATTATTTTGTATGACGTTGAATTGTAGTTGCATTTACTTGAGGGATATTACTTTGAACATTCACATGTTTTAGAGATATATTTGTCTATTGGTTCCCCCACCATCCATTGCCTAATCTAAGTATCACTTTAAGTTTAAGTGATATGGAGATTCGCATGTTCGTTGCAGTGCTTCACTTTTAAGTCCTTGTCTCCTTTGATGCATTTGACCTTGAGAAGCAACTAGTGTAATATCATTCAAACAAGATTTAAGGGCTTTTAACAATGTCAGGACATCTTTTGATTACTTTAGTTGTGTCATTCCCTATCATCTGCTATTTAGCATAGCCGAGCTACAAGTTACTGGGACACAGACTAGACAGTGTGCACAATCAACAAGTGAGTGGGAGTAGAAAAGTAAAAGTAGGCATATTTGAATAACCAGTTATAAGCAGATTAACTGAGAGGTAGTTACTTTGTTGGAGATAATCATCTTTCCACAATTAAGACGAACCAAATCCTAGCTCTCCCTTAATTATTACTGAATCAATCTCTTCTTTTTGTTTAGCTAACTCTAACCTATATATGACATCTATAAATGTGTTATTGCAAACTCAGAACTGGCATGTCTGGATAACCTTTTACCTATAGGTATGGGTCGTGAATGTGCTACATCATTTGAGTTATAAGAGGCTATTGTCACTCCGCGTGCATCAGGCAAAGGTTATTACTATGTCATTTAGTGTTGGGGTTGCAATTGTATCCCTATAAATTTCTTCGGTCAATTGCAGTTGGCCTTCTATATTAATAGGATGTACCCAAAGGGACAATTGCAGTTGTCGCATTAATTGCTATGAATTGTTTCTGTTGAAACCATTGAATAGTTTTCCTTCCCCAAAGTAGCAACATGATTATTTTTTTACATGAATCAACTTCAACGACAACTGTTTGCAGGAAACATCTTTGATGTAAAAATGGGTATAAATGGAGAGCAAGTAAAAGTAAGTAGGTGCGTAAGTTTTTTTTACCATATAAAGTATATATATAGCATGTTAATTGAAATGTTATGTACTGTGTTGTTGCCTCAACAGCTCCTTTTTTGTCAGGTTTCCTGGGTACCAGTCGTATGCAGATCCCGCTAATTTTAATGACTATAACAGTAGCGACTCAGTCTCTACAATGGAAACTCCATCCCAGAGTACTGCTAATGGGCATCAACCTTCCCAATCTTGAAATTTCTTTCATTCGATAGCGTCCTCTTGATCAGTAGAAATCTCCTGGACTTTGGTTAAATCTGAAAATTTTCAATTAAATCAACTAGCGACTTGTATAACTTCTAGAACTATATGTGGAAAAAGGTAAGTAACTTACTTTGGATTGAGGCATGGTTGTAGTTGTTATTGTTGTTGTATGCAAGGACAAAGATAGCATTCGGAGCTCTGGTTGGTTAGTTTTCCCTTACTTAGAATGTGTTGTTACGAAGAAAAATGCTTTCGATAATGTTTTTCAAGAAATAAGTGAGGTTTGAAAACATGCAAAATGTTTTTCGGAAAAATAAGTGAGCTTTTTACTTAATTTTGTGTTAGGTACCTAAGCAAAAGATGTAATAATTTAACAAAAATATTAATTTAATCATTATTCATGAACTTGTTTTCTTAGAGAAAATGTTCTCCAAAATTAAATTTTGATCAGGAGGTGTGAGAGATTGACTATAGAAGGTTTTAGGAGAGGTAAAGATAGGTTGAAGAAGAACAGGTGGAGGTGATTACACATGATACGACTTGTCTACAGCTCCAAAAGAAAAAGTGTTTCATATAAACTAGAATGGAGAGATTATGTTACACCAGTGGCCAGCAGGTATCTATATTGCTTCAGGATGTAATTTCTTTAAACAACCCTTGATGGTGTAAGAACGCAGTTAATTAAGCGCACCTTCTTACATACGTAGGAAATGAGCATTTTTGCTCATCTTCATATTTTTCAAAAAGAACCAAGCTAAACCACCAAGTGCTATTCCATATCATTGATTTTCAAGAATCAAACTACAAATTCAAGAACAATAATTTACAAGTTGGCGAACTTATAATACTAATAAAATACATCTCACTGGACGAGACAAATTCTGCACTTGTCGACGTTTTAGCCAACAACTGGCAAGCTCCATTTAAAATTTCCCCATGATCAGTAATTTAACAAATTCACTCTCTTAACGAATATAAACAAATGGAGAGCTCCTAGTTGTTTTGATAACAGTGATGGGATTACGGTGTACCATTGGCTCCAGAACAAAAGTTTAGTTATCCAAGCAAATTCCATAGAGCTTCTCTCCAACCTTTGACCAACCTCCCTTTGGCCATCATTCACAACCTGATGGCATCTGGGTGGGGTGGGGGGGTTGCAAGCAGTCCCAGCAAGAACTCTGTTTTTGCCCTGCCAAGTTGTGAAGCAACTGGAACTATACATGATGAACAAAACCTACAATGTCCTGAAAAGGGAATATGAGTTAAATTGTTAATTCCATGCACCAATGAGGACATACAATCTTTAGATCACATTCAAAAAATCATTGATTTGCAGCAAATAGTAATGTGGTCGTAAAAGCATAGTACATGGAACTGTATCAATGAAATAGGCGTGATATCTTGATAGCTACAAAATACAAACACGGCTTTAAATAGAAACACAGAAAAAAATACATGCATAAATTGAACTAGTGCAAGACTTGTTAGCCATCCACAGCCTCATTAATTGACATGCTCGGATCAGAAACTATCATGACATATTCACAAGCTTGCTCATACATGCTCTCAGGTCTAACACACTTGGCTGCTATTAAAGATCTGTTTCTGCATAGACATGTATGATAAAAAGTGCTAAACTTCTCAAATATTTGGAAAAATCCGAATTTCCTAATAAGTATCCGATTTTATCGTCTTCCAAAGTGATTGCTATTTTACTTATCCTCAAATTTAAGCAGAGATTCTCACCGCCAATGACTCCTTGGTCCTCAATTTCTAACTATTCCAGTATTGAGTGACAACTGAGAATCCATCATCAAAACAAGCAAGAATATCACATCTTAAGCATCTGTAGAAAGAGAGAACAAGGCCAATACCCTAGATAGCCCCTCAAACTTGGGACAATTTACCAGTTAAACAATCCAACTTAACAAGTGACCAGATAGACACTTCAAATCAACAAAAATGTCTCTTAAACACATGGGTCAGCAAAAACAGACGCGTGAAAATTACTTGCTGATGATGTGTCAAAGAACGAAATACTTTCTACCCCCACCATCTTGGCCATGGAAGCTAATTTGAAGAATAAAACTACCTACTAAAGTCATTTGTTTCACCTGGATAGGCTCTACATGAACCATGCTTCACCAGGACAATCTCAGAAGAGGGAAAATATAATTGGCAAGCAGATGTTACATATCTAAGTCTAATGGGGAAAGTGTCAACCACCTCTTACTCCATCGTACAGCAGCCTCGGAGATATGGAACGTGTTTTTTTCACTTTTTGGTGATCGCTTTCAGCAGCAAAGACTTATAGGAGCTGGAACTCATACAAAGTTGGCAAGGCCATCAAGAGCATCCGGCAGATGGGTGCCTGGAACTATTTTTTGGTGCATCTGGTCAGAGAGGAATAGGATATGTTTTGATGGAATATCAACTTCATATCAATCCTTAAAAGCACAATGTTTAACCCAACTTTTTTGCTGACTCCTGTGTCAAGCAGTGACCATTTTATGGATTTTGTCAGTTCACTAGTCATAGCCTAGTTTTTAGTTATCAGAACTGACAAAAGTGTTCACTTTTTGATGGCTCAAGCTGACTTCTGTTCTTGAGAGAGTGAGGCTATGGCTTTTGTTGCTAAACATTGTTGATGCAATTGTTTGCTTAGA
Source organism: Solanum etuberosum (assembly GCA_029582245.1). Lineage (NCBI taxonomy): Eukaryota > Viridiplantae > Streptophyta > Magnoliopsida > Solanales > Solanaceae > Solanum > Solanum etuberosum. The sequence continues at coordinate 74,258 of JAJONR010003897.1, read as the reverse complement.
GGAATCATCCCTCTTGTGGGTCATCTACAGATGATTGCTTGCTTGAGGAATTCTTCTTCTTGAGGGTATTCTAAAAGATTAGGTGCTTGTTTTGGATTACCTTAATTGAGGGTTTTGGCTATCAAAGTCCAAAGAGCCTTAGTTTTCAATCAGTTCCATTCTTGTATCAACCTATCTTTTATTAGTGTTCTTTTTTTTTTTTGAAATTGGTAACTTATTTTATTGGTGTTCTTAGATTTAGGGTTTGTTTCCATTTCTACATTGTAACATTTATATACATTCTAACAGTGTTTTAAAAGACTCTGTTGGGACTCGCCTCGGGGCTCGCCCTGGGGCAGGACTCTAGCAAACCGCCCCGAGACTCGGTGTGGGGCTTAGTTCTATAAGACTTACTCCCGACTGTACACCCTAAGCACGCCCAACGTCTAACGCTCGGGGCTCGCCTAACAAATCTTAGACAAATTATGCGTTAAAATCTTTAGTTAACATTGTTGACCCTCATAATTCTTGAATAAATGAATGATACCTCATAAATTTTTAATCTATAGAGATGAGAAGATTGGGAGTAACTCAAATAACAAGTTGTAGTATCACATCTTTACTATTTGATGACATTGTGAAGGTGATTATACATTATGTAATATTTCTTTAAAAATACGTAACGAAATTTTACTTTTTCACTTATCATTGGTCTTCATGGTTTTGTCATAAATCTCAAAGTTATCATATTATATTTGAAAGTAATTTTATCTTTATTCATGATGGAGTGATGTTTTTATTATAATATTAGTAAGTTTTATTGATTATTTTCTTTTAGGGGGTGAATAGTATAGTATGATAAAAAAAATATTTTTAGAAATAATAACTCTTTTATTATTAAAAAGTTAAGATATTAGATTATTTATACTTGTATAATCATGTTAGAAGTTTTATTTTCTATGAGTTTCATTAATCATGTTTGTAGTTATTTCAAACTTTGATGTATTTTTATAATTTCGTATTATTATATTATTATACTATATTGTAAATTAAAAATTTAAAGATCCATAGGGCTTACGCCCCACGTCTCGAGGCTTACACCTCGCCTTATACTAAGTAAAACGTCCCGCCTCACCCCCCCGCCTTTTAAAACACTACATTCTAAATAGATGGTGGGATAGAAACTATTGAATTCAATCCATTTAGGGTCATTTGGATAGCGAATTCGTATGTGAAGGTTGTTACCCAAGCGGATCTGGATAAAAATTCTCCGGGCAGAAAAAAATACCCACCCTTTGCATACTATCTCTTTTCCCCTTTGTTTCCAGATAGTGAACTATCACCTTCACCATCACCGAAAAAGAGTGTCCTTGGGACGCATCTGATGGTGCTAGCCTATCGCTTCTTAGTGTTTTCTTTTTTATTCTTCTTGTCACCAGAAATTTTAGAGAAATGGAGGATTTTTTAGAAGAGAAATCAAAAATAAAGCTTTTCACGTGCTCAAATGTAAGTTTAAACACTATTTTCTATGTCAACGTGAGGTGTGAGGTGCTCATCTGACACACTTTTGTCAAACAGGGGTGTCTATCTGGTCACTAGTAAAGTTGGATCGTCAAACAGACAAATCGTGCAAGTTTGAGGGGCTATTTCCCTCCAAAGTTGAAAGTACTTTTACATGGTTCAAACATAAGAGATACAGAGACTGATTGATGAATATCAATGAGTCTTAATATCTATGAGCTTTATACAATCTATAAGGTGTAATGCTAATCTTACAACGAAAAATCAAATTAAATAGACAATTCCTTCTTTCTCTGAACTTGCTTCATATGTAAAGTAAAGTTATGAGCTTTATACAATATATAAGGTATAAAGTTAATCTTACAATGAAAAATCAAATTAAATAGATAATTCCTTCTTTCTCTGAACTTGCTTCATATATAGAGTTTTAAACATGTGGTCAAGGCAATAAGACATCCACATAGTTCTGACATCAAAATCATCTAGTATATTAACAATCTTAATTCAAGGAAACCAAAAAGTACTTCAACAGCATATCAACAAAGAGCAGACCCAGTGCTCCCGGGCTTGATTGTTGTCAAGCCATCTACATAAATGCAAAAAAATATACCTTCAATCAATTTGATCAAGTGTGTGAATAGTATGGACCCTTCTCCTCCTCTCATAGCCAGGATCATCAGTGGGCAACTCGTATCGACAAACTGGACAGGTATTCCTAATCCCAAGCCAAGGCAGAATACAGTCACCATGATACCTATGAGCACATGGTAACTGTCTAGCCTTTTCTCCCAAATTCAACTCATCCTTACAGATAGCACAAGTAGCATTGTTCTTTTCTAAATCATCTTTACTCACCGCCACAGTTGGAAGGTCTCTAACAAAAGTCTTGGAAGCTGGTGGTCTTCCAACAAAACCATTATCGCCCTCTGCAAACTGTCCAAACAATAGCTCATACTCAGTAGTGTAATTGTAATCGTCTTGATCCATATGACGACCGAAATCGAATTCTTCATTTGTAATTTCTGGGTCTGGTTCCAAATTCGGAACATTCAACAGAAACTCCCACTCCAAATTTTCCAACTCTCTTGCTCTATCCTCTGGAGCAGGAGATTCAGATATCTCCTCAACATCTAAGAACATGCTTAGAATCTCTCTCTCATCAACTCTTCCATCAATTTCTTCCCACTCAAAGTCCTCATTCACATCCCTATGATCCTCCAATTGGAAGGAACCCCAACACAGCCTAAGACTTGGGTCATCACTCTCATTGTCGCGAATATTCTCATTTTCGTCATCGCCATCAACTTCATCCAGATTGAATAATCTGCCTGAAACGCAGTTATCATCAGGGTCCCAGTCAGATTCATTATCCACAACCCTCAACCCACTGACAAACTGTTCAGGGCCATCACAATCTTCAATATGGAATCCAGAATTATCAGTATCCCCACGAAAACCTAACCCTAGCCCAAAATCAACGTCTAAGCTACTCATTCCCATAAACTCATTCCCTCCCATCAAACCGAAATCGGTCTCCAATTCCGGATCCGCATGCAGCAAATCAGGGTTCGAAACCACACGGATCAAAGATTGAGATTGCTCAACCCGTTGCTGAAACATATCCATAACAAAGTTTACTTGGTTCTCGCGGTCCATGACGGTGACAACCGAATCAGTTTCTGAAACGTCGTCGCTTAAGGCCAAACCGGTCCTCCGACGAGAATACGAAGAGTTTTGGGGACGGGAAGCGAAATCGGAGAGATCTGGGGGATCGTAAACATCGAAGTCACCGAAACTGAGAGGCCAGTAAGGAGAAGAGTCGAGGTCCTCTACGACGTCGTTTTCATGTTCGATAACGTCGTCTTCGCCGTCGTTGAGGAAATTAAGCAGCGAAATGGAGACCTGAGCCATTGGTGAAGCAGAGGAAATACGTTTTTTTTGTGTGTGTGAAGAAGTGCGTAATGTGTCTTTTGGTTTCCTTGTATTGATGGTTTTCTGGTTAGGTGTGTGTATTGAGTAAGCAGTTGATTTTCTTGGCGTGTGAAATTACTCTATTAAAACATCAAAATACCCGTCCCTATCCACACTGTTCGAAAATTGGAGTGTGTGGTTAAATGGTCTGGGAAAAATTACAAATAATACTAGTGACATTTAATATTTTAACTAATTTTGGAAAATAAATAAAATTAGATTAATAAACTTTTCAAAGAATACTACTAAGTTACAATTCTTCTCATATTAATATGGTGAAAAATTGTTTTAAAATGTTGATCTAAATTAGGTAAGCAATTATATAGTTATTTCATCATAATTTTGTTTTAAAATGCAAGAATTGCACTATTTAAATCATAAAAAATGTCATTTAAAAAACAAACCCTTTATTATAAATTTACCCCACTAGTGCCAGCTCAATGACAAAATGGGTTGAAGCCTCCATATTTTCAAGGTCCCATTTTTTTAATTAATAAGAACTATGAAGGACATAATATCACCAAATCTCTCAGAAATAGTCATCCACACCATAAAACAAGGTGAATTGTTGACCATAATAACGGGGCAATGGGATGTTGCTACATGGACAATTACTACCAGGATGGTAGCAACTTAACGGTGTAAGTGCATATAGTTATTTGCACATTAGTGAGGATTATCAGATTCAACTCTCGAGTCTTGCCAATTGTTTCCACATTGTGTTTGCATAAATAGATACAAGAACTACCACAAACCTAATATTATACAACAAAAAACCTCTCTATAACAAGCAAGTTGCCCAGTCATTTCAGTCACAAAGGCATCATCTGTCAGCTTTCACCTTTTTCTTTAAGGATTCAAACAAGGATGTATTTGGCTTGTTGTTCGATGACTTTGCAAATGGATTAGAGGGGCGTTGTGCTGTCACCTTGTTGGCTTCTCCATTCTTATCTTGTGCATCTTCCACTTCATTTGCATTTTTCACTTCATCTGCTTTTCTTGCATTTTTCACTTCATCCACCTTGTCCTTTTCATCCTTCACTTTCTTAGCATTCTTCATATCAAATGCATTTTTGAATTCCCTTGCCATTTCCAATTTTCTGGCTTTAGCATTTTCTGCCTCTATGTTTACATCCTTGATTGGCTCCTCTAGAGGCCGTTTTTTCGTATGAGAAGGAGCTAAGGAATTTAGGGTTGGAGAATCCTGTGATTCCAATCTTTTGCTGCTTTCAACCATAACATGGGACTTGGTTAATGCAGCATGGGCATTAAAGGAGTTATCACCTTTCAACTCAGTAGATGCAGAAATTTTGCCACCAGTTGTTTCTTTATTCATTCTTTCCTGTAGAAATACAATGGAACATGAATAACAAATGAAGTAACAAATATGACAGTCATATGCTTCCATGGAGGTCACAGTCCCTACCTCCAATATGACATTAAAGCGCTCTGCCAAATTTGGCAGTTTCAGTGCTGTAACAAGCTTTATAGCACCTTTGACTGATTTTTCCAAAGCCAGAAGTTTTACGAGTTCTGTAGCTCTCACTAGCTTATCTCCTGATTAGAGAGAGGGGAGAGAAACCGATATCAGAATTTAAGAAAACAGAACGGAAAAGTAGGAAACTGAAGTACTCTAAACTTGCTGCATCCAACTTTGCAGAAAGCTGACCATTACAGCAGGACGCGATGAGCCTCAGGATGCATCGATCAAGAGCAGCTTCAGTATTAAAAGCCTCGTCGTCAAGCAAACTGGCGTCCTCACCAGTAGCTTCCATTTCTTCAATTGTGCTCTGAATCTGAATGTAAATCCAGCAAATGGCATATCAACATGAATTTTCACTGATTTTTCTGGAAGCTGCAAGGAAATCTTAAGATACACATACCCGGTGGAGATGCATGTTATTCATTATAAATTCATTCTCCAGTATTTCTGATCCAAGGTCAGATGAAGCAAGAGGGAATGAAAGATCCAACAGTGAGAGAATAGGTTTAGGAGTGGACTGAAAATACAACCAGAGGATTAGAAAGGTGTTGTCATATATATGGAAGAAAACACAGCAACAAAGCATTATACCTCTGGAAAGGAGTCAGGAGATTTGCAAATGACACAGAACAACTTGCTTGAGTTTAACCCAACAACCCAGTAGTTTTCTTCTGACTTCTTCAATTTGCTGGCACTGATATTTCTAAATTGTAAATGAACAAGATCTGTAACATCAATGCAGTTAGTGGACAAACAGGGAGGTTATTATACCTGAAAAGTGGAAGCCAACTGCCACCATATTGATTAGTAAAGACCCTGAGCACACCCTATATTTGCAGTTAAGCAACCGACTTTGATTAAGAAATCTTAAGAAAAAACAATGGTCTCAGAATTAATGCTCAATGCTTTTCTCACCGTTGAGTCAAAAGAACTGAGATGTCCTTCTTCACTAAAACCAAACCATGACAAACAGGAACCAGGAGTCAATGGAAGTCTTCCTCGGCGAGGTTGTGTTCCAGTACGAATATTGAAGACTCTAAATTCAAGAATCTGTATGGGATTTCAAATAGCTCTATTATCAATAAACCAGCACACCTCTTCTCCAATCGTCATCAATAGATCAGTCCAAATAATACTTGCATATATTAAGTTCGACTAGAAAATCCAAGTTCAGTGAAAGTGAAGAGAAACAGCCACTATATAGCCTTGTTGACATAACGTGAAACAAAAGATATTAACAACATGACATGATAATGAACTATACCTGTTCGTTTGAGGGAAGAGGGGGAGATGCATGTGTGACAACAGCAAGTTCATCCTTAAAGCCTGCTGCAGTAACCACTGGTCCATCAAGGGAAAGAATATGCCTCTTGTATTTCAATCCAAATAAAGAAAAAGAACTGTCTCAGTTATCATTTCCAGAATAATCAAAAGATTTATTATGACATTTGAAATACTCCCATCTATTTCAAGATGATTGTCTTAAGTCTATTTCAGGTAATGCTAAAACAATGGCCATTTTCACAACTTATATAAATAATCAAAAAGTATTAATAAATCAAAAACCAATCCATTATACAAACTGGAAACAACTGTCAAGAAGTAATACAAATTCAAGCTGCACCTCCATTAACTCTATTACAAACAAATGTTACTTTCTTAAAATTGCATGAAATCAAACAAAACAGTTAATCTGAAGCAAAGGGAGATTATTATTGACACAAATGGAAGCAGCTTAAAAAACGTAAGGAAACAATATCTGAATATATATACCTGCAGGCCACCCTCTGTGAAGATGCGAAGAAAATTGCAACTAGTAATGGCAGCTACCCAGCCAGTTCCTAGTGCAACTGCTCTTACTTCTTCCTCTTCAAATCGCATTGACCACTGATGTTGCATAAGGAAATCAGAGTTAGTCACTGAAGTAATAAGTTTCATAACACTAGATTTCCAAAACATTTTGGCATACACATACTCCTGATATACACATGGAATGATAGTAAATCACTAACCTCACTGTTATTTGCCCAGGTACCGAAAGGTCGATACATGAGTGTACTCATATTCTTTTCACCCTTGCATGGATTTGCAAATACACTTCCATTTTCATTTAATGAAGCCATTGTGAACCCAAAATAATCAGTCATTGCAGGGACTCGGGGACCACTGCTTGTGTCATGAAAATCAATCTGCATTGAAGTTGTCGTGTTAGCTGAATAACTAATTCATATATAGATCTATAAAACATTGGATAAATTGTCCTCTCAATATTGCATGCACCAAATATTACTAGCTGTTTTCCCCTTGTTAGTTTTGTTGACAAATTGATGATCACAGATTCTAGCCATGAAACAGTTAAAAGACAATCACTTGCGATTGAAGATGGCAGTGGAAACAAGCACAAAGTTCAATTTTGTATAATAAGAACAAAAATAACTAATGAGGGTAGAGTTTTAGGATAGAAATACAGACAGACACACACACAAAACAAAACAAGCCACAATACCTCTATGTGAGAGTATCCTTCATGCTCCATCGTGGTTATACTGCCAAGCATGCTGTAACATAGAAAACGCCTTTTGCCAGGCAGCTGCGGAGTCGCGCCTGGCTGAATAGCTTCTTGCATTTTTGGCCCTGTATAAATTGGCACATCCTTGAGCTTATTTCTTTTATTATCTGAACCATCCCTGTGACCATGAGGAGCCTTCTTACGAGGTTCAACTTTTGGAAGTAACTCCAACTCTTCATTTGTGTCCTCTTCCCAATCATCAGTATAACTATGCTGTTTGCGTAATCTTTTTCTGCTGAATGGTTCAGATTCACAGTGACCATCTTCTCCAAGATCACTTAAACTACCAGATACACTTGGGTTTTCTTCCTCTTCATCATAGAAAAGAAGACCATGACCACTTTTAGAACTTAAACCAGGAATATCTTCTGTGGGAGATCTCATTGAAGAAGGTACAGCTGATACCCAAACACCATACTTTCCCATTATGTCAATTACTGCCAATGCATTGCCAGTTGGTTTCCACGCCATACAAGTTATCCTGTTATCAAATTTCTGCCGATCAATATCTTGTTTCTTATCAACATCCCATATCAAAACCTGTCTATCTAGTCCAGAAGTAGCCATGTACTTTCCATTTGGTGACCAAGACAAAAAGCAAATGGGTTGTACATGATCACCTCTAAGAGAAAACAGTTTTTCTGCAGTGTCTCTGTCGTACATCACCACATCATTTTTCAAGCCAGGAACAGCTAATAGTTCCCCATCAGGACTCCAGCTAACTATATTCGTAGAAGAAAAATCAGAACCAATGACTGGAGCTATTCCTTTTAAGACATGAATTGTGTTCCCAGACTGGAGTTCCCAGAGCATAACAGTCCCTATTGAATCAACTGAAGCCAGGTATTCACTTTTGGGATCAAAAGCTATGCCAGTGATGGATCCTCTATGTCCTTTAAGAACTCTTGCGATCGAGCCATCAATGGTATTTATAAGTTTGATGCCTTCATCATCACCAGCAGCTGCCAGCATAGTTCCGGATTTATTGAAAGCAAGCGCCCGTATTGGCAATGTAAATCTAGTAATGTTAGTATCAAACTCCCCAGCTGATGCAAGATCAAGACAACAAACAAATCAAATGACGATCACAATCAGCAAATCAATGAGCAGCTGGACTAGAAAAAACAAATATTCCAAATTTGTCACAACTATTCATTTATACGCCTCCATTTCAATCTATATGAGTCTTCCTGTTTCGAGACATTTTGAACTGTTTAATATCATTTCATTTATATTCTAATTTCACAACTTCCAAGAATTCAAATTCATTTAACTTTTAAACCTCGATGTGATGTGTTCCCAATCAAACTAAGTTTTCAAACATTACTTTTTTGTTTTTCTTCCACTAACACTAATATGATAAATAAGTCAAATCAACATCTTAAACTCCATGCCATTTCAGAGATTACGATATAAAATAACATGGTGATAATAATTGTTAAGGCATTGAAAGAACTATATCTCCAGATCAGTTCTTATAATTAACTAGCAATGATGTCTTGAGCAGTTAGATACACAGAGGCAGAAAAGAACCAAATCAAGGAAAAGACTTCAGAAAGCAAAATGAGATCAAGATGATCAGGAAGATATTAAAAAGTTGAGCTATATTTCTACTATTTTCCTTTCTTTCTCTTCATCAGTCTTCTTTTATGAAGGGGCAGTGTGGGGCAGGATATGTGGACAACCTTTTCACTTCAAGCAGAAGAAGTAAGGTTGCTAGGAGCCTAATAATCTCACAGAACTTAATTCGGGAGTAAGCAGAGTTTATTCATCTATTCAGCCCTTAAAATTGCAGTCAAGAAAAAAAAGTTTAAAAGACAATCTTGTACGTGCCTTATGAATTAAGATCAAATGCACCTTTAAATTCTCTTCATATCATACTATGTTAAAATTATACATTCATTCAGGAGTTAGAAGAGTTTGATTTGAGTATTCAGCCCTTAAAATTGTGGTCAAGAATAAAAGTTTAAAAGGACAATCTTTGTATGTGCCTAATTCATTAAGACCAAATGCAACTTTAACTTCTCTTCATATCATACTATGTTAAAATTCTTCATCATACTTGGCAGCTGCAAATGTTGGAAAATAAAACAACAGAGCAAGCAAATCAGCTCCTCAAACTAACCGTCTAACCCTGTTGTCCAACCTGATGTTGACCACTAACAAATAATGTGATTCCAAGTCTGAACTCACATGTAGCTCATGAAAGGATGTCTTAACTATATTATATCCATACTTCAGGAACACAAGTAATTGTCACATACACTATTGCATGGTTAGTGGTTTCCTGAAGCAGTGGTCACACAACAATTGCATGAAGGGACCAACTTATTTGCAGAAAGATTGACAGTGTTTAGTAAGAATGACTATGGGACAATAATACTGTCAAAATGACTTTAGGAGAATTACTAGTACTATATATCAGTGAAAGTAAATCAATATTTTGAAAAGTTTTCAACCAAAGCACCTTAAGTTATTACTATAATTGATAATTTGTCCCGAACATTCTTGTTTTGGAAATAGAAGCATGAAAAAACAACACAAAATTAAGGTACAGATATGATATCAAAAACATAACAAGTTACAAAAAAATTCAGAAATATTATGCATGCCACTCAAGTTGTTAACCCTAATGGCTCATTTGGTAAGGGAACAAGTTATCCCAGGATTCATTATCCTGGGATTGTTATCTACTCCCAATGTGGGATAAAAATAATACTACAATCACGGGATAACTAATATTGGGATAAGTCATCCCGTGATTTTATTCCAACCAAACATGGATAAACTCAGCCTAAAATTCATCTCGGTTAGTTATCCCTTATAACTTGTACTAAATTAGCCCTAAGTCAGATAGATTTCCTTTTTTGGTCCGTGGCTAATGTGCTACAATGCTTTAATCAGTCAACTTAAAGATTAACTATTCATTTTGCCTCCAACAGGAACACAACAAGCAAAAACTAAATGAAATAAAACGAACTCCTTGTTCCTAAAATGAAATCACTCTACTTTCCATTTCAAAAGTGGACGTAAACTACATGTGATGAGAGAGAGAAAAAGTGAGAAAATACCAGGAAATTTGTAGAGTTTGACGGAATGGTCAATAGATCCAGAAGCCAGACAGGTGTAATTAGGGCTGAGAGCCAAAGCGGTGACGCCATCTCTGTGTTGTCGAATAACTTTAGGGGGATTAGCTGGCAAAATAGCATCGTGAATGCAAATTGAAGAATCAGAAGAAGACGCAGTGACGATGTGTTCGCCCTGCTGATCCCATAAAACCGAGCAGAATGACCCAACACCGTTGCTGTTCTTGTGAGCTTCTCTAAGCTTAATGGATCTGATCTTCATTGTCGATTAAAGATTGTTGCTCTCTTCCTTTCTCTGATTTGGATATTACTTTACTTCTGGTTTCGAATGTTAGGGTTTTGGATAAATGTAAAAAAACGTTTTGGATCTGGCGGGAAATGGAATTGTGAATTGCGCTAGAGAGAGCGGGAAAGGAGGACAAATTTGGAAATCTATTTGCTTTTTGCGCCATTTTAGTGGACCTAATACTGACCCGACAAGAAGTTACTAGGCCAACCCCATTCACAAGTCAATAACTCGGTTTAGCTGTTACTGGGCCTATAGCCTTACCTAGATTGGGCTCTATATAAATTGCCGGGTCAGTTATTTTCTGGGCCGAAGCATACATATATTCGATTTTTGACTACCATTTAAGTTATACAACAACTGTAAAGCCTATTTTTAGGCATCATAGCTGAAAGTTAAATATAATGTGATAGGGAGTTACTTGATGTAATACATAAAGACAATTAAGGGTAGTTAAGGAATTAGTCAAGTTAGTTATGAAAGTTGTTAACTCTTCTGTTAGTCGGTTAGGAATCAGTGTGTGTGCATATATAAGCACTATTTCATTGTAAACACACAGTTTTATAGTTTCTGATTTTGAAGGACTACTGAAATAATAATTCTCTTCTTCTTCTCTTCAATGTATCTCTAATTAGTTCATCAATGGCATGTTAGGTTTGTGTAGTTGTTCATAATTCAACAAAATATACACGGCTGAAATTCAATTATTTCGCTTGAACTTCAAGCACGTATGACGGGGTCGTTTCGACCTTAAGGCCACTAAAGTAATCACTTAGAGGCTCAATTTTTGGGGGTTCCACATTTCTCCCAAAGATGTGTGTGTGCGCGTATTGTTAAAAAAAATGTGTATTGATAAATTTGAAAAGAAAATTTTGGATAAAAATATAATAATTTTTACCTCATTTAACATAGGGATCGTTCTAATAATTGCAAAATAGAATAGTGTTTTATTAATTGTAGCATCATTTTTTATTTGGCTATTTATTTTGTTGCGTCATTTATATTCTAACGATTATCAACATTATTATTCTATATTTACTTTTTCTTTATTCCCCTTTCCCAACTTTTATTCTCTCATTGAATATTCTATTGTTGTATATTTATAAAAAGATCAAATTTATTTTTTGGTATCTTCTTTAAATTTCAAGTACTAAAACTAATCACCGCTATTTTAATATCACTATATCTACTTATCAAATTCAGCGCAACACTATTTCGATGTCGTTATATAAACTTTTCAAATTGTTGAGTCAAATTTTATTATTCTAAATTTTTTTTAATTTAAAATTTACATTTTTACATCATAATGTCCGTGTATAACCTACCTTTTCGAACCTCATTTGTAGGATTACATACACTGAATATATTATAATTATTCAGTTTATATATTTCAACTAAAAAAATAAAGAGTAATGCTAAATGGCCAGAAAATTTGGCCAGAATTTGGTCAGAAATTTAACAAGTCTTTAATATCTTTTTTATTTTAAAATAAATCGATCTTTTTTCTATTTTTTAATTAAAAGAGTAAAAATATTCAAAAAGGTAAAATAACATAGTGCGAAATATGTTATTTTATCATTCTGACCAAATTTTCTGGCTAAAATAATTTTTCCATTTAATATTTGTCTAAGTCTAACTTGTGACAAAGCATGTCCAAGGTTTTCTACAAAGCAAGTTTCCAAAAGGGTTAATTGTTGTTGCCAAAAAGTTTGTCATGGCATGAAGTTTAAGTCCGAAGATCGAGGAATCAGCGACACCCACGGCGGTCATGCCAATTGCCTTTAGTAGTGCCTTTCATGTGCTACTCTCTTGAAAACCCAAACATATTTTTCCCTTTTCACAAATCCCAGTGTTTGAAACACCAAAAAAGTACTTCACACCCCCAAACAAGCCTAGAACCCTAATCAAGACTATGAATTCAAGTTATGAATTGATGAGACTAGTTATGTTAAGAACAATTGGTTTGTTATAAATTTAAAATAATAAATTTTAAAGAACAATTTATTTGTTAACAAAGTAATCTTTATAAGTGTGTAAAGTGATGTATAAAAAGAGTTTAAAGGAATATTTTTGTCATTTACTTATTTTATCCCAAGATAAGTTATCCTGAAATTACTATACCATCCAAGTATAGACATAACCTGTCTCCGGGTACTAATTATTAATCTCGGGATAAGTTATTCCGGATTTGCCAACCAAATAACAAATTAAGTGTCACTATAATTTTATCTAATGACTATTTGATGTCATCCCTCACACTAAACGACGCCTAATTGTTCAACATCCTTCATCCTAGTATAGTGCAATCAAATTAAATAATTTTAGATTACTTCGTAGTGTAATATACTTCATCCCTCCCATTTTATATGATATGATATGAAGTATTAGTTCTGAGCATTAATCAATTAATTCTTATAAAATAAAACGTGATTATAAACGTGATAAGTAAAAATGAACGGAAATGAATAAGTTTTACACTGTGTCAACGGGGAATGGCGGAACAAACAGCAAAAGTTACCTTCACAGTTCATACTCTGTCTCGATGCTTTTGTAATCTTCTTAAATATTTTGTTAAAATTTAAGTACTTTACAGCTTTTTCTCTCAGCATATATAGTCAACGGTCAACTAGTTTCAACACTCCATCATCCTCGATTTTAGTAATTACATTTTAATTTCAGCTGTAATGTCTGACTCTATTAGCACATTTTCATTGTCGATCCCACTAATTAAAATTAATCACCAATCATAATGAATTAAAAGGTACTTAATTACTTGTCAGCTTAAACAAACAAAATAGGAGTAGTAATTTAATACTCACTGTTCTTATTTATATGTCGTCCTTATTAAAAATAAATAATTCTTAATATTGGTTATTTCACAAAAATAATGTATAAATGACATTATTCTTCCTATTTTATCTTTGTGAGTTATTAGCCTTGAAAATATATATTTGATCAATATAGAAAAACAAAGTAAATAATTCATGTTCATTTGCCAAATTAATTAATCAAAATAAATTAATTCATGTTCATTGATTGAAAATTTGATTTTAGAAAAACATTAAATAATGATAGAATAGTAAACTAACTTATAGTTTCTTAATGCATGTGAAATCTAAAACAGTGACAAATAAATAGAAACAAAGGGAGTACAGAGTAGAGAACATTGTTCTGTACTCCTTTTGTCCAATAAGTGTCAACTATTGACTTAGCACATGGATTAAGAAACAATAACTGATAAGAGTAATTTTACTAAATCATCCTTATTAAGGGTTGAAAAATGAACATTATTTAATAGTAAAGGTAAAATAGATGCAAAAAGGTAAATTATTCATTGATTTTATAAACTTGACAAGTATTGTTGGACATCCCAAAATAGTATAGTGGACAAGTAATGATAGACACATGGAGTACTTCCTCCGTCCATTTTTACTTGTCCAATATTGATTTGGCATATCATTTAAAGAATTGTCAATAGAATGATAATTTTACTACAATCAAACCTCTCTATAGTGGCAACGCTTGTCAAGGTGTCGTTATATATATACTGATATTTGATGTTTAAACCTCATTTAGCTGTTATAAACAAAAGTACGCACAAAATAAATAGTTAAATGATTATAGAGGGGTAATTTTATTAAGATCGATTTTGGAGAAATTAGTCTGTTATAGAAAGGTTTGACCGCATATCACCGTCTGAATATAATAAATCTAATGTCATTAGAAAATGACTATTTTTAATAAAGATAAAGTAGGACCTAGGTGATAAATTATCTTTAAATTTTTCAAACTAGACAAATAAAAGTAAATATTTATTTTTAGTAAAGCGGACGCACGTGAGCACTTAATACTCGCTCCGTCCCCTATTAAAAAAACAATAATTAATAGAGTGAGTTTACCATTTACCCCTATTAATCAATAGGATTTCAAACATATTTATTCACTATATTTTTCAAAGACATTAACTCAAAATTAGTAATAAATTGAGAATATAGTAGGGGAAAAATTATCAAATTAGAAAATATTTGACAAGTAAATTGAGACGGAAAGAGTAGTTAACAATTGATTTGTGTCTATTTCATAGACTTATACATATATATATACAGTTAGTCAGTTATTCGTCCTCAACACGGAACAATCTCCAAGGGTGGACCAATAAAGATGGTTTGATTTTTGCAAATACTGTGTGTTTACACCTCAAGGTAAACGAATGTGCGTTAACACTTTTTGACTGAAATGTACTTGGTAATTACATTTTCCAGAGAACTGCACCAAACTTATAAGGAAAAAATGATAAATATATCTTCAAACTATCGAAAATGGTATACGTATATTCTTCGTTATATTATTGAGACACTAAAGTCCTTGCCGTCCAAAAAGTGAAGCACTTGTATCCTTCACACTAACGGACGGACACATGTCTGAATCCTGTGCATCTGCCCATTATTGGGTATTACAACTTAAATGACAAAATGAAAGCTAAATATCGAGTGCAATTTCTACGTTTACACCTCAAAGCCAAACACGACTAAATCAGTTCAAATAACTACTTGTTTTTTAAATGTGTCAATTTAAAACTAGTAAACTAAGAGTTTAAGACACTAAAGAACAAGGGGCATGCACCCACTGATAAAGATAAATAAAAAATGGGAGGTCGAGCTCTCGTGTTCTGAACTTGTTTGTTAAAACCTAACTGTAAAGTTAAAAGAGTTGTTAAGTATATTATAATAATGTTATGCATCTTAGGTTAGGTGTTTAGTTATTCAAGATTTTACCACTTGCCCATGTTCTTCTCCTTCTCCTTCTTCTTCAGCATTTTGGGTTTTCCCCCTGACCGACTCCTTGCTCTCGATAATCACCCATCCTCATTTACCTAATATTATATACTGTGATCTCAAATTATTTATCGTGTTTCTATTTCACGCACTCTTAAAGAAAGTATTAGAGTAGTAATTAGAAAAAAGTTTGACTATTTTATCTTTATACATGATATATTTACTCTATTTATATGTTATCACCCCATAATTGAGGTGTTTGTACGTGGTTTTCAAGAACAATTACTACTAACGGTAAAATGACAAATAATGTTGGACAACCATTTATAAAAATCACAATCGATAATTTGAGATGCGTGTTTTACGTGAACTATATTACTCTGTGCCTTTCATTTACTTCTGGCGAAAGGAAATCTGAGAGAATTCATTAATCATGTGTGTTCACCAAACAAAATTAATACTATAACAACAATAAGTGGTAGGAGAAATTTTCTTGACCAGGACTGCCAGGTGGTGCCTGTTAACAATAGGTTTGTAAAGGTTTCCTAATTAATTAATCCTAGCTATAGTTAGGTTCACTGTTTTACCAAGAAGCAATTATAGTATGTGACTGTTTTAGCTCTAAATACTACTATTTCCCAGTACGAAATATAATGTCCAAGTAGTCAACAAGAAATATGAGCAGCTTTATGAATTAAGACGAAAAGAACATAGAGTCGAACTTAAGAATTAATTAAATATAATGATACAAAAATACATAGAGTAGAGGATGATATTTTAAAAAGGCAAGATAGACACTGCTTTTATTTATAAAATAAATTAACGGTTTGATCTTTTTCATAGGAGCTAGGAGAATTATGATTTTCTCCCATTTCTTCCTAAAGTCAAAATTGTTAATACTTTTGAATCACTTTTGTGTAAACCTAAGATTCATTGCCATTTTAAAAAATAAATTCATTCATTATCCGCTTTTGACACTCAACTAATTCTGATTCATATAGGAAAATCTTGCTACCCCTCTAGTTTGAATTAGTTTCGAAGTTCTCATTCATTTGCTACTTATACCTTAAAATGACAACGCCTTCAAAATTACATCATAGTTAATGCAGCCTAAGAGGTGTGATTTAGACGGTCTATTCTAATGCAAATATTAATAGCTGTTTCTACAGCTTGAACTTGTAACCTATAAATCACACTGAAAAAATTGAAAGGCTTAGTCATAGGTGTAGATTTAGGCCAAGAAAACAAAACAAAGAATTCCTCGTTGCATGCATGGCGCGGCAGACAGGGGAAAAAAACAACCGTATCTTCAGCTCCACGCTATCATAGCCCTTTTCCCTAACATCAACACATATACACCATCTTCCTCTTTTCTTTTTTTTTCTATTCAGTCTTTTGTGTTTCCCCAGGTGCTCAATTGTACCTATTAACCATTTTTTAAAACAAGAAAAAGTTGTTAATTCTAACCCTAGCTTTGACTTGGGTTTGAAATTTGGGCTTTCTATAAATCTCCCCTGTTTCCTTCCATGTGCATCCCTCTCCTTTATTGCAGAGTATAACAGACATACCAAAAAAGAAAAGAGGTCAAAAAATGGTGTCTTTAAGTTTTAGTTCCTTTATGCTTGTTATGCTAGTGTTCATTTTTGTTACCATTAAGGATACAATTGCTCATAGTGAAGACCAAGGTATGTACTTCCTTTCTCTTATTTCCTATCTTCAATACATTTATAATTTTATTTTTCAATGGAAATTTAAATAGTTGTTCTTCCTTATGCAGCTAAACAAATAGTCCATGAGGCTGAAAATGACAACGCTAGTGATCAAAAGAGTTATCTTAGTGTGGAGAAGGTAATAAAGTTAATTTTGATAATTTCCCCTTTTTTCCAACGAGGATCGATAGTGTTTTCACTTATCATCCGACTCGAATTTCACTGGTTGATGATGACCACTTATTACGTGATCAAAATTCTTATTTTTCAAAGTTGAAATTGAAATTTCAGGAAGTTTTGGATGGTGTACCGGCAGCTGCTGAATTCAGTAATGGAAAAATGGGAGGAAGAAAAATGATGATTGAGAAAAAGGAAGACATGAAGGAAGCTGAATCATCAGGTGCGGCAAGTGCAAGTGTTCATTCTGTTGGAAATTTAAAGTACCATAAAGGACAGGGGAAGTTGAGAGAAATGAGCGGTATAACTAGTAAAAGCCATTCAATGAAGGCCAATACAGGAAGTTTTGTCGCTCTCAATGCTGATTATCACATGGCAAGACCTCACCCACCTAAGAACAACTGAGTGAACGAACTCAAGAAAATTAGTAGAGCGAGAGAAACTTTTTGTCTTAGACGTTTTTGTGAAAAGGGATAGTACTATATATACTTGTATGTATAAATAGAAAGTTGCACGAATTTTCAGTATCACATGACGTGCAAGAGTATGCAATTCTTTGTAGTTGATCCATCTATTCTTTTTTTCTTAAGCAAATTAAGTGAATGGAAATACTCTTTATGTTTTTCCTCTCTTCTTTTTTCCATCAAGTGTCTAAATCTCAATTAAGCTTAAATCTGCAGCTAGCATATTTAATTTGCATTTAGCGAACTGGAAATATGGAATGGAAAGGAAAGGAAAAGAAATGAAATCATTTCTCAATTTGGGAATTTTCTCCTTTAAAATGCAGGAAACTACAATAGTCCATCCAATAGGCCGCTTGGTGATTCACGAAAGAACGTACATCATCAGGTTCCCCTCTTTTAATTATAAGCAAATTTACTATTTACTTGACACTAATTTCAGTGATTTCCGTGTTACTATATATTTTTTTCCTTAATTTGAATTTCATGATGCAGGGCGATGAGAGGGAAAATTCGATGAATTCAGCAAGTAGACTCAACTCGAAGAACTCATCAACTAAGTTAGTTTCAACTAATGATCAATTTGATGATAATGGATCATTTCAGAAGGTTGAATCAGAGAAACTTGTGGACGATTCGACTGAGTTTTTCACCATGATGAACAAAGACTATGTTGGAGGTCCAGGATCTGGAAGCAAACCCCATCACAAACCCCCAATCAACAATTTCCAGCCTCTTTACACATCAAATCCTTAAAATTATGTTATTTTTTTGGTTTTGGTTCAACAATTTTGGCCTCCTCATAGGAGGGAAACTAAACACTAACCCAATTTTGCTTAGTGGCATGTACTAATTAATACTATAATTTATTTTTTCTAGGTGTGATGTACTAATGTGTTGTTAATAATATGTAAGAATCAGTATTTTGATTCCTTAATATTCTATACAGTACCACTGGTCAAAACAGAAAGACTACATTTTTTATTTTTTTTAAATAATACTACTGCTAAGAATCTCAGAGTGACAGAAATTTATGATTAAAGTTCAATTTGGCGCCGATGAAACACTGTAACATCACATGGTTAGTTTGGAGCTTTTTTAGTTTTATGTCATTTTTACAGATTTTTTTTGAAATGATTTTTTGTGACCCTAAAGTTTCTTGCAATGATCAATGGTAACCTTTGTGGATGTCAACTTCTTACTGTCATTGACACATCTTTTACATCAGTATCACAACAGTTCTAAATAGTAGGAGAGGACATTTTATTTCTTTATTTTTTGCTTTCCTCTTTTACCTGTTACCATTACATTTGTATAATTACAATATTGTGTAATCACACTGATTAACCCGGAGCCCTAATTAACCTGGCCCGGTTGCTCAGTCTCAGCCCAATAGGTATTTGAGGGATATCCTTATTAGGTTGGGGCAAATTCATAACAATCTAACTAGGGTCCCTAAATAATTCCTGAATTTAGTACAACTAATGCCATACACATGATCCAAAATTTTCAGATGAATTTCCACAAGCAACAAACAATAACATACTCAGTGTGATCTCACGAGTAGGGGTTTGAGGGGTAGAATTTCCCCAAGCTTAATTAGTTACTTACCATGCAGCTGGCGAAGCATATCTCCTCGCCCTCGTTCACAATATCAGTTAACATTTTACCCTAGCCCTGTACCAACTCTTCCAACCACAGACAAGATAGATACTAACTTAACAATGATTCTTCAACTTCATCAAATAAATATTTTTTCCTGACCATCCCCGTCATTCAAAATAAAAGATGAAGCAACGACCAAGAAGTTTGAACAAGAAAAATACTATATAATATGAAGTAAGACGACGCATATGTTGTTGAAGATTATGACACGTGTATGTCCGTTAGTATAAAGGGTAAATATGTTCTAGTTTTTGGACGGCATGGGCACCAATGTCCCAAAAATATGACGGAGGGTGTTAGGATAGTTCGGAAGTATATTTGTCTTTTTTCTATTCAGTCTTTTGTGTTTCCCCAGGTGCTCAATTTTACCTATTAACCAATTTTTTAAAGGGAAAAAGGATAAATATACCCTCGAACTATCGTAAATGGTATACAGATACCCTCCGTCATACTTTTGGGACATTGGTGCTCCTGTCGTCCAAAAACTAGAGCATATATACCCTTTATACTAACAGACATACACGTGTCATAATCTTATCCACCGACCAGACATTTATTAAATATTGGATCGACGGATAAGATTGCGCCATGTATTCCTATTTAGTCTTCCGTTACAGTGAAGGGCATATATGCTCCAATTTTTGGATGATAGTTCGATGTATATTTGTCTTTTTTCCATTATTTAAACAAGAAAAAGTTAATAATTCTAATCCTAGCTTTGACTTAGGTTTGAAATTTGGGCTTTCTATAAATCTCCCCTATTTCCTTCCATGTCCATCCCTCTCCTTGATTGCAGAGTATAACAGACATACCAAAAAAAAGAGAAGAGGTAAAAAATGGTGTCTTTAAGTTTTAGTTCCTTTATGCTTGTTATGCTTCTCTTCATTTTTCTTACAATAAAGGATACAATTGCTCATACTGATGACCAAGGTATGTACTGCCTTTCTCTTTTTTCCACTCTTCAAAACAATTATAATTTTGTTTTCTAATGGAAATTTAAATAGTTGATCTTCCTTATGCAGTTAAACAAATGGTACATGAAGCTGAAAATGATAACGCCAGGACACTGAGTCATCCGAATGTGGAGAAGGTACTAAAGTTGATTCTATTTTCCCTACTTCTTTTTTTCATCTCACCTTACCTTCCCGCTTGACTCGAACCCTGGTTGATGATGAAGGTGTTCAACCAGCGCAAAGTCTCGCTAGTCTTGATTTCCCCTTTAATTAGTTACAATATTATTATTATTTTTTCCTCTGTACTCGCGAAAGAACGTACATTATCAGGTTCTCCTCTTTTAATTATACGCCAATTTACTATTTGCTTGAGACTAGTTTGAGTGATTTCTGTGTTACTATTTTTTTCCCTTAATTTGAATTTCATGATCAGGCCAATGACAGGGAAAATTCGATGAATTTTGCAAGTACACACAACTCGAAGAACGATGATCAATCTGATGATAATGGATCATTTGAGAATCTTGAATCAGAGAATTTTTTGGATGATGCGACTGAGTTTTTCACCATGAACAGAGATTATGTTGGAGGTCCAGGATCAGGAAGCAAACCCCATCACAAAAGTTCGCCTTGATTTTCTTATTATATTTGAGTTTTATTTTCTCGAAATAAGGTTAAAGTATTATCATAAATGTTTTAATTTTTTCTGAAAGAAAAATATAATTCTCTTCTATAGTTGGTTATTTTTTTTCTTAGGGAAAAACTTATGAAACCCTAAAATTTGAAGACCCATCTTCTCATACATGAACTCAAGAACATCTACAGTCTTTTGAACAACCAAGCTGACATAAGGATTCTAGCTCGCTTGTGAGTAGGAGAACATTCTTTATTGCAAGATGTTCGTCCACCCGCCGCCTTCGGTCAACTCAAACAAGAGGCCAGGAAGGACATTGTGGTGAAAGAGAAGATATCAGTGCAATAGGTACAGAGGTACGAGAAACTGTCTTCGTTCGGTTCGGCAGAAGAAAGCCGAGAAAGTAGACATTTAATAAGTGTTTTGTTTTTGGAAAGACTTTTCTCTCAACAGTTTTAATGTTTTTCTTTTATATTAGTTTTTATATAATAATATTATATTTTTTAGTATAAGTTTTTGTCATATAATTTATTACCGTATTAATTTATAATTGTAACTTTCGCATGACGCCCTTAACCCAACACAGAAACCCCCATGAACAATTTCCAGCCTCTCCACATATCAAATCCTTAAAATTATATTAATTTTTTGGTTTTGGTACAACAATTTTTTCCCCTTCATAGGAGTGAAATTAAAAAATAACCCAATTTTGATTAGAGGCATGTGCCTTCATGTACTGGTTAGTAGTACTCAAATATTTATTTATTTTTCTAGATGTGATGTACTAATGTGTTGTTAATGTAATATGTAAGAATCGGTATTTTGATTCCTTAATATTCTATACAGTAACACTGGTCAAAACAGGTAGACTACATTTTAAAGAAAGAAAAAGGGTAAAAAATGTCCTTGGCTTAAAAATGATCTTATAGTCAATACATTGGTTCAAAAATGTCATCAATTTATAGTTTGGTTCAAAAATGCTTTTGCCGTCAATACTTTGGTCCAAAAATGCCCTTATTATTAATTAATGGGTCAAAAATGCTAATTTTCCAAATAAATATATTATTATTTTCTTTTTAATACATTATTTTTCTAATAATGTTTTTTAAAAAAAAATAGTAAATGTTTATCTTACTTCAATTCAGAAAAAAAATAAAAAATAAAAATATTTCTTATTTATTATCATTATTTTTTATCGTTATATAAATATAAATTAATGATGGATATACTATGATCTTATATATATGACATATATTATCTGTTGAAAGGGTACATGAAGTTATTCTATTTTAATTGATAAAATGAGATTAAGAAGAAAAAAATATTTCCTACATTTTTATTTGTTAAAGTGATTTTAGAAGAAAGAAAACAAGAATAGTGTTCTTTAATAATATTTAAATTAGGAAGAAGATGTGTTTAAAAAGAAAAAATATAATATATTTTTTCGGAATAGAACATTTTTGACCCATTTTATAACTATAGGGGCATTTCTGGACCGAAGTATTGACTGCAAGAGTATTTTTGAGCCAAAATATTGACGGTAAGGACATTTTTGAGTCAAACTATAAATGAAGAATATTTTTATTTTTTGACATAGTTTAAAAACATTTTTGACCATTTTTCCCGTAAAAATAATATTTCTATTACTAAGAATTTCAGAGTGACAGTATTTTATGATTAAAGTTCAATTTGGCGCCGATTAAATACTGTAACATCACATGATTTATAAACTTATTTTATTTTTACACCTAAGAAATGGGAAATGATTTTTTTATGACCCTAAAGTTTCTTGCATTTAGATGTCAACTTCTAAGAGTCATTGCTCAAATCCTTCGGTTCCAACTAAAGTTGGCATCAAATTTCACTTAGACATTTCAACTAAGCGATATTCTTTTTAAAAACCTCATGTAAGGTCCTACTGTGTCATTTTGACACTTTTTTAACAATAAACAAAAAGCTGAAGGAGAGTGTAATACATTCGTTTATGACATGATAAACAACCAATTAAATTCTAACATGTATAATTTTAAGTTAAAAATTATTTTAAAATCTATTTAGTAAATATAATAAAAATATTATTCTAAAAATATCAATTTAACCCCCCCTCTCCCCCGCCTCGATGATAGTTGTCTTCTCCACTACACTCAATAATTTTTTTTTAATTGCTTCGGATCTTTTTTTCTTTCTATTTTGGTGTTGTTTTGAGAGATAAAGAGAGAAGGAGTGGGGGAGAGAAAGAAAGAAAGAATATAAAATATGAGTGTTGGTATCCAACTTTTCCGACGAAAAAGGTGGAGAGCTGTGATGGTACCTTATCCTCTTTTTTCATCGAAAATCGTCTTTTTTCATTACACTCAAAATCTCGTTTGTAATTTTTTTAAAATTAATTCTTTTCTTTTACTATTTTGCTTATTTTTTTTCTTTCTTTTTAGTGTTGTTTTGTGGGAAGAAAAGAGGGAAAGGAAGAAAGAAAGAGAAAATAAATATGAATATGAGTGCTGGTATTCATTTTTCCGGCAAAAAAGGTTGGGGATGTGATTGTAGATTTAGAAAAGTAATACAATGAAGAAGAAGAAAAATGACTAGAAAACGGATTTGAATCAAAAATTCGACCTCCATTGAAGGAGTTTAAGCTTAAAAAAATGGTGGGGGTGGTGATTTGAAAAATAGAGAAGAAGAAGAGAAAATAAAATAAAAAATAGTTAAATTGAGCCTTTCACGGTCTATTATTGAGTGTATCACACTCACTTTGACATGTCATCAAAAAGTGTCAAATGACACTACGGGACCTTACATGAGGTTTCTAAAATAAACATCACCAGGCTGAGGTGTCTAAGTAAAACTTGGTGCCCTGATTTTGATATAACTAATGCCTCAATTACGTTCGCATACACATGATCCAAAAAAATTCTGCAAGTAACAAACAATAATATATCCAGTGTAATCTCACGAGTGGGGTTTCAGGGGTAGAATTTCCACAAGCTTAATTAGTTATACAGCTGGCGAAGCATGTCTTCTCCCCCTCGTTCACAATATCAGTTCACATTTTGCCCTAGCCCAGCACCAACTCTTCCAACCACAGACAAGATAGATCTAAGTTTACAATGATTCTTCAACTTCATTAAATAAATATTTTTTTCTAACCATCCCCGTCAATCAAACTAAAAGATAAAGCAACGACCTAGAAGTTTGAAGAAGAAAAATATATAATATGAAGTAAGACAACTCATATGTTGTTGAAGATGAACAAAGTTTGTGTAAAATAAAAAAAAGCAGACCAAATATTTCCACTAGCCTGACCTACAACACTGGAAAAGTCGGTAACATTTATCACTATGATGGTAGTTGGTTTAACTTATAATTACGATTTGACTTAATATAGTATCAAACAATTATATATTTACTCTTTCCTTCCCCTCTCATTTACTTGTAATAGTTTGACTTGTCATATTCATTAAAAAAATAATTAATGATGTATATATTTTACCAAATTATCTCCTATTAAATTATGTCTTAGAAAATAATTTGAAAAATAAGTATTTAATGTTGAGGGCAAAACATGAAAAAAATTATTGTCTTTTCTTGATATGTCAAAAGTGACAAATACTCTAACAATAGTTATCCACTATTAACTTGACACAACCCTTAAGAAACAATAAATAATAAGGGTAATATTTGTAATCATTTAAAATTTATTAAATATAAATTTATAAAATGATTCAGATTATATTAAATTCATAAATATATTAGTCGAAATAATTATGAATTAATATAATTAGGCTAATTATTCAAGTCCAATAAATATGGATTTAATTAAAGTCAAAAATTAATTGATTTGCGCTACAGTAGATGATCCCAATTTGCTAAGTCCAATGTCATCTTATCCTAAAGTCCCATTTGTTTGGTGTCACGTGGCAAACGACGTGGCATGCCAAGTCAAACAAGAAGCCAATAGGATCATGACATGTGTCAAAGATGACAAGCAAGCCCGCTCCATAAAGCCCATATGTCATGTCACTTAAATCTGATTCGCCGAAGGAAATCCTGTTCCAATCGCAACTCCTCTATTCTAAAACTATAAATAGGGGTTCTCATAATTCAGAAAAAGGACCGAAAATTCTAAACAAGAAGCTAGAGAAAACTCGTGGTACAAACGCTATAAAATTCTCTATAAGCTAAAAGTTTAAGAATTCAAGCATTCAAGTTCAAAAACGATCAAGATCAAGACCATCAGATTCAAGAACAAGCTCGAAGCCCTTGAATTCAAGTAAAAGTCAAGATCAAGATAAAGTTCAAAGTTCAAGTTCATCGAAGATTCAAGATCAAGCTCCAGAGCCCTTGAATTTATAGTTGAAAAGGCGAATTCAGAGGAATTATAGAGATTGTAACACTCGCACTTTGAAATAATAAATACGATTGTTGCATAATTTTCCGTTCTTGATTATTGTTTTCTCTACGCGAATTTTATTGTCTACAATATTAATATATTATTTTTTTATTTTATTAAATTTAATTTTTTGAGAAATATGTTAGATGATAAATAGTATTCTTCCGTTCTTTTTTTACAAGTCATCCTTACTATAAATAGTTGGTACATAATACTTGTCATTTCATTAAAAAATCAATGCATAAATTACAATATTCTTCCTATTTTACCCTTGTAAGTTATTAATCTTGAAAATATACATTTGACCAACATAAAAAAATTAAGTGAATAATTCATGTTCATTGGTCAAATAAATTAATTCATATTCATTGATTGAAAAGTTGACTTTAAAATAATAAATAAATAAGGGTAGAGTAGTAAATTTACTTAATTTCTTAATGCACGTGAAATCAAAAATGTTGACATATAAATAGGAACGGAGGGAGTATTTAATAGCAAAGGTAAAGTAGACGCAAAAGATAAATTATCTATTGATTTTCTAAATTTGACAAGTATTGTTGGACAACTATTTTCAATATAACTGATAATTATTGTTGAACTAAAAAGTAAAAATGAAAATTTATTTTAGGATTAAGTGACAAGTAAAAGTGAACAGAGGAAATATAAAATACTTATAAACAGAAGTCCGATTTTTTTTCTTTCTTGTAAATAGCTTTGAAAGCATTTGTCTTTTAACATGAGCATTGTTTCACCAAACATATTAACTCCTTTTTTGTAAATAGCTTTGAAAACGTTTTAATCATTTAACATAGGAAAAATATATAAAATAGTAAACTATTAATTCAAATTAAATGTTATAGCTATAGTTTATTTTATTTGTAATTCGCAACAAACATCCATTTTTTTGCCATCTGGTTCGATATACAATTAGTCATTTTCGGTATACAAATGTATAAAATGTATTTGTGTTTGTATAATGTGAGAGAAAAGTGTATATACAAATACAAATACATATATTTTCGTCCTATACACTTATAATTATACAAATACAAATCTTATTATACAAATTACAATGTATAAATGATTTTATACAAAACTGAACAATTTATATAAAATTGAATGTATCTAGCGAATTATACAAATCAAAAGTTCTAGCAAACATAAAATTTGTTATGGAGCGCAATTATGCAAATTATAGTTATAACATACAAATATAATTTTTATGTTTGGTATACGTGAAAAAGTTGCTCTTTTAACATAAGCATTGTTGCACCAAACATAGTAACCGCTTATTATTAGATATTTAGATTCACCAAACATATTAATAGAGTACTTATCCATCCATATCTAATGGATAAAATAATCTATGCTTACATATTGGTATTGTAAAAGATAAATCCAACGATGTAGCCTTTCTGGAATTTTGATTGCCTCAAAAGTTTGTTTTACACTTCGATTTTTGTAGCCTCCTCCCTTAAATGTATTACGAACGCTGCCAATTCTTTGAATGAGTTCCCACCTTCTTTAATGCCATTAATTGCAACTTTTCGTAGCTCCGATGCACGAAGTCTTCGCTCTTTTACGTTGTTTCCTTGCACAGCTTCCGCCAGTAACTTAGCCAACTCGTCCGAATTTGGTACCGTTTGCGCACCTTCACAAGCTCTAATAGCTACCTCATGCTCGTCAACTAAAAGGTTCGCATTGGCGAATTGGTCAGCACCCATCGGCCATGTTAACATTGGTACTCCTGCTATTAAACTTTCGAGAGTCGAATTCCAACCACAATGAGTCAAGAATGTGCCCATAGCTCGGTGTTTTAAAATCAACACTTGTGGGGCCCAGTCTCTAACAACAAGGCCTCGTCCAGCCACTTTTTCCTCGAACCAAGACGGAATCACACCGTAATCATTTGAATCGTGTCCTTTGGTGGCTCTTTTAGCTGACAAAATGAATTTGACACCACTTTTGTCCAAAGCTATGGCTAGTTCCTCCATTTGTTTGTTTGTTAGCACAGCTTGACTGCCGAAACAAACGTATACAACCGAGTGATCTTCACATTTATCGAGCCATGCTAGTATTTCACTAGCTAAAACAGAGCTCGAACCGCCTCTGTTTGATTGGCCGGAAACATCATCCTCTCCCGGAGGAAGTACTGGTCCAACAGACCAAACCCTGTTGTGACCCAAATCTTTCATCAGATGATCCAAATACACATTTTCCAATTCCATAAACGTATTGAAAACGATTCCGTGACTCGCTATATCAGCGAGATAACATTCTCTGATGAATTCCGAACTTGGGTTTCCTTCAACATAACTCCGGTAAATAGGAGAGAGCTGCCAAAAAGGGAATTTCGGGGAATTGGGGATATTGGGGAAGTGAAAATATTCGTTTTCATCGTTGGGGTCTTTCCTTTTGGGCATTTCACGCCAAAGTGAATAAACAACAGATAGGACCAACGCGCCGGAGGTGGAGAATACGTACCGGCGAATACCGAGCTGGGTGGCGATTTCGTGAGTAAACCCCAAAAACATATCGGAAATTATGGCTGACGGCGGCGAAGGGTGGTTGCGGAACCACTCCAATATGGGATCTCGAAGTTTTCCGAGATTGTTCATCATGGAACGGAACCCATTAACAGGAAGGTCCTTGACGTTCTCTACTCCGGCGGGAATTGAAGGGTGAGATGGAAAAGGTAAAACGAGAGTTTTTATTGATGGGTTCCTGGAGAGAAGAGGGTTCAAGATTGGGAGATTTTTGGGGGTGACTAAAATAGTGATGGCTACTCCATTGTTGACTAGCTGATGAGTGAAATCCAGAAGAGGAAGCATATGGCCTTGTGCTGGATAAGGAAAGATGAGAACATGAGGGTGATTTTCAGACATTTTTCTCAGTTGCCGATGAGCGGGGAGCCGCCGGACCGGCGTTCAGGCGGTGAATATTGGGAGAAGAAGAAAAGCAAAATGGGAAAGTGATTAAACTTTCAAGGCCAAAGAAACAAATGTGTGATTTGGTGGTTTGCTTTTTCTACTTAATTAAGAGAGCAAATGGAAAATAATTTTCTACCACATTTTATTTGAGTCGATAACTCATTAGTTGACCTACCACATTCAACTAATTATTATCTTGACTGTTGACTACTATATTTTTGAATATTTTTCTCTAGAAAGGAAAAAGTAATTAATACTCCATGATAGTCTTTTATTTTAAGTTATAATTCCTCCGTCCACGACTGATTTTTAAATTTAAATTAGATTACATTAATTCGATATTTAAAAATAAAAATAAAAACTATACGAAAAGTATTATAAATTTCAATTTTCTGCATATCAATATGATAAAAATACATCATAAAATGTTAGTCAAAGTTCTTATAGTTTGACTCTAAAAAAGAAAATTACGACAATTATTAGATTTGAAAATATATATTTGATCAACATAAAAAAATTAAGTAAATAATTCACGTTTCATTGGTCAAATTAACTAATTAAAAGAAATCAACTCATGTTCATTGATTGAAAACTTACCTAAATTTCTTAAATGACGTAATATCTAAAATGGTGACAACTAAGGCTTCAGTTGTTTTCATTAAAATTAAGACGTCTGATTCTGAGTACGCATGTGTATTAAGATCTAGATGTTTAGATCGGAATACCATATGATTATTAAGATGTGTCTCCAAATCTGAAGATTAGATATGAAATTAAATAAGTTTGAATCTTTTATTTTAAAAAAAACAAACAAATAAACTTAGTGGATTGAATCTAAATGATTAAGTTTTAAGCCTTAAAATCAAACGCACTTAATGAGCTGAATATAAATGATAAAAATTCAAACCTCCATTTAGTATAAATAAATAAAGCCTAATTAGGAACTGAGGGAGTAATACATATATAATATTATCAATATTTCATTCATATTTGATCCAATTTGTTTGGTATAAAGTCCACAAACACATACTCTTTTTAAGGATAATTTTGTATTTGATTGAAAATAGAAAAAAAATACTAATTACAATCCATAAAAGATTCTTACAATCACAGCTATATATGCCAAAAAGTCGAAGAGATTATAGATATTTTCCATGACCATCTTTAGTGGAGTATCAAATTAGTTCACAGTGTGCAGTCTTTTCATTTGTCAATATGACGTGTGTTATGTATATTTTACATTTGAGGAGTTCTTTTTTTTTTTTTCTAAACCATTTAAGGAGTTATTGACTTCTACAAACTTTAAAATTTATTTCCTTAAATCAAAATAATTTAAAACACATTTAAAGTTTTTTTCATAGTTTCATATTGAATTGTTAAGTGTGAGAGTAGTTTCATATTAAATTATTGAGTATGTGAGTTTCTTATCTTAATTGTAATCAAATATTTATCGAAACACATTTTTTAACTATCATTTTTTCTCTTTTCTATCTAAAATATCACCATTAGTTTGGTTTGAAAAATGATCAAGTTTTTTAAGAAATTTATAAATTCAAGGGAAAGTGTGGGTACAATTCCGTTCCTCCCTTGATTCTACTCTCCTAAGATTTATCCATAATTCGAGGGCCGTTAGTGGCGTATTTCTCAAACTAAAATGATTTAGATTTGACCTCTATATGAATATTTCATGACTTTTGTGGAATATTCGAGATGCCTTTTAAGGGAATTTAGTATCCTTTATATAGGCATGAACTAGAGTTTAGGTTTGAGTAGCTTCCAAAAATTCTAATTGAAACTGAACACACCTTCTAGAGTCCCAATTCGAATTGAACACGTCTTGTAGAGTCCCACAAAATTTTGATGTGCGGTTACAATTCCGTTCCTCCCTTGATTCTACTCTCCTAAGATTTATCTCTCATAAGATTTATCCATGATTCGAGGACCGTTAATGGCGTATTTTTCGAACTAGGGTGATTTAGATTTGACCTCTATATGAAAATTTCATGACTTTTGTGGAATATTCAAGATGTTCGAGATGCCTTTTAAGGGAATTTAGTACCCTTTATATAGGCATGAACTAGGGTTTAGGGTTGAGTAGCCTTCAAGAATTATAATTGAAACTGAACACACCTTCTAGAGTCCCAATTCGAATTGAACACGTCTTGTAGAGTCCCACAAAATTTCAATGTCTACACTAACTAATTGATATTATGAAGGATTAGGATTTGGTTTTGATTAAGTAGAACTTTGAAAATATTGCTCTTGAAAACATTTAGAATTGGGCCTGCTAAATTTAGACCATCACTTAGTTTACCAAACCCAATGTAATTTATGGACACCATTTTAAACTACGGCCTAAAGATCGCTTTTGATCAAGCTAACAAACTTATAAGAAAACATTAATTCGCAATCTAAAATTGTAATTAAGTATTTTGTCCGTTCTAGAGATTTATATTTGCATAGATTTTCAAGAATATGGACAAAATATGAACGATGACTTAAAAGGTGATATTTGCGTAACCCAGCCAGATATATCAGTTTTGACCGTAAGAAAAACTATCTAATTACACAAATATTTCTTCCAGGTTTATTAATTCACTTCTTAGTTTGAAATAATTATATATTGTTTCACTAATTAATAATTTCAAATCAGATTTCAAGTCGGATATACCTGGATACATGTATTTTAGCTATCATATACTTTTTGAAATACAGATACATAGGGAGAGTGGCGAGTGAGATAGGAGGGAGACGCTTGAGAGAGTCAATATATCCGAGATACATACGAATCACACATCCAGATACATTCTAGAGTACATTTTTGAAAAACATATACACGGATAGAGAGGTTAGCGAGAGAGTAATTGTATTTCAGATACATATAAATCTATTTAAATACCGTGTATTTGGAACAATTATACATAACTTTGACTTCATATATCTGAAACACATTTATTTGGATGCGTCATATATATGTGTTTGAGGACCCAAATAATAATTTTAGAAGACACGTAATTAGGCCTAAGCTAATGAAATTTGTGTTGTTTAATACTTATCGATAATCTCCTTCTCATATGGGCTGTTTTAATAGAGACCTATAATATGGGCCAATTGTAAACCAGCCCAAATACTGATGAAACCAAAGACTTGTGGGGCCACGTTAGTGCTATAAGAAGCAGTTGAAAGGCACGAGACATTAAACACGTGAGGTAGACACGTCAGCAAGAATATTAAAATCTGTGGACCCCAGAAACGACAGGTCACTTCCGAAAGAAAATGCAGATGCCCCCACTTAGCTTACAGACTTGTAAAAAGAAACAAAAAAAACTTTATTTAAAAAAAAAGTATTTTGATCACTTTTTTGGTGTTTTCTTTTCGTTGGTGAAATGAAATGGTGGGACCTAGCGCTACACCAATTTTTATTTTTATTTTAAAAAATAACATAAGATGGTGGGACCCGCAATCTCGTAATGTTACTCCCCCACGTGACACCGTCACGAGAATGAGAACGACGCACCGCCAAAGAAGAGTAGAAGCACGTGCTATCACGTACCTTAATTTGGGTTGTTGATGGTGCTATGTTGTTTTTCATGTATGTCCCAAATTATGCCCATAATATAT
Source organism: Solanum etuberosum (assembly GCA_029582245.1). Lineage (NCBI taxonomy): Eukaryota > Viridiplantae > Streptophyta > Magnoliopsida > Solanales > Solanaceae > Solanum > Solanum etuberosum. Next base: position 42,051 of record JAJONR010003897.1, on the reverse strand, counting down.
GGTTATTCATTTGATTTATAGTTATTTAAAATTGGATCAAATATGAAATTGACTTAGACTTATTTCTTTACATAATAAATTAATTTATCCATTTATATCTATATCAAATATGGAATATTTTGTCGATTTTTATCTGTTTTTTTTTTTTTTTACATAATTTGTCACCCTTGTTTAATTCATGCCCTTCTTAGTTTCTATTTCATTTTAATAGTCAAATTATTAAGTCTAATGCTTAATTAATTTGAATATACATTAGATACACCTACTAAAAGAAAAATACACTCCATAGAAATTTTTGTTTGTTCAACAATGTTTTTTAATTACAAGAAAACTTCTTATAAAAAGATTTGGGAAATTGTTTAAATATAACCACTTTTATATTCATTCGAGTTAAAGAAAATAATATTGGATATATCATATTAATTCACGTAATATCTTGAATGATTGAGAAGAAAAAAAATTGTCATATACACAATCATAATTCTTTTGTGATTTACTTTGAGAAGAGGCATATAATTAAAATAATATATGCAATTGATCTTCAATTTTTCCAAAGTTTAGTTAAAGATGAAAAGATGATTGTTTCACCATGTATTTACGCACATGTCCTTTTTTTCTTCTGATCTATTCCGTCTAATTTTTGGAGATTAATTATTTATTAAATTAACTCATTATTTCAATTTTAAACCTGAAATTTGAAAATAGGTTTTAAAAGTTTTTCAAGAAAAATATTTTTTTTTTACTTTAAGTCATGTTTTCATGTCACATATTAAACTTCTATATATCGCTTTTCTTTCAACTTCAAGTACAATTTCTTTTCGAATCTCAGCCAATTCATGCCCAAACACCTCATCTTTTGGTTGCTTTTTATATGTGATTCCAAAAGTACCCCTAACCATCATATCATATGACTCACACACTGAGGTCATGAGTGACAATGCCACTACTGCTTGTACTAGTTTACCAGTACTCCACTTCATATATTGTTTCATGACACTTCCAAGTTCCAACCATATATTGACCCGGCAATGTTCTTTTTCGTACTGATTGTGCCTATGTATGCATTTTTATTATATATTCGTAGTTCGATATCCACATTAAAATTATTCTTTTTAAATTTAGAATTCAAACTCGAAAACTTTAATGAAGAGAAAGGCAAATATATTCGCTACACCTATGGGAAGCCGCTAGAAAAGTTTCATGTAGTGATTATTAGAATTAAAATAATCAACCCTTAGTGAAAAAGTATTGGTTTGTGGTTTTAATATACCCAAATTAAAGTTTTTTTTTTTTTTTTGAAACAACACAAAATAAAGTTCAAAATGAAGCCCTTAGTGAAAAAGGACAAAAGTAAGTATTTCAAAAATCTAAGAGGCATTTTTTGACCATTTTCATATTTATTTTTTGTTTTCTAAATATTCTATTAACAAAAAAAGGGAAATATTAACTACTTTGTTAACTATATGGATAAATATTTGCTAGAAGTTCAACAGAGGGGGCACTAGTGAGGCAAAGCGAATCTAAGATTATTATATGTACCATTAAGAAAATAGAAGAAAAGATAGTAAATGAGAATTCATCCCATAAATAACTTTACATTCAATCAAGTGCACCTCATTTTAAGTATATAAATTCTCTCCTATTAGTGAGCCAAACTTAAAACAGAAGATAAATAAAAGTCGTTTTTCAAAGTATAATGATTTTTCCCTACTATTTGAAACGTTAATATCAATTTCATCAATAAATTTTTGTTGCTAACCAAAGAAGTTATATTTTTCTTATACTTGCTTTCTTTTTGTTTATTGTTTTATCGTGTTCAGAAGGGTAATTGATAATTAAGACATCTGAACTAACCATAACGACTTCACCAAAAATCCGTAGCAAGTAACGTCAAGTTAACGGCTCAGTAGCCGTTCCGTTGAGGATTAAAAGTTATAGGTGGTCCCCACCGCACGCGAGCTGGGAAACTCGGCAGGGGATGGGCGCACGTGAGCGGCTGGGACACACTCTCTCAGCTCACGTGACATATTTTTTTACCCCTCCACGTATCCCCTTAATTCTACATCACGATTTCGGCCCCTACCGTTTTTAGTATTGGGCCCCATTTCATCTTTAATGGGCCCATCCTCCCAAGTCCAGTCAATATTAGTGTGTAGGGGTGTTTGGTGGTTCGGTTTGGATCGGTTATTAGTTAAAATCAAAATCAAACCAATCTAATTGGGTTTTAAAATTTCTAAAATCAAACGAAAAAAATAACCGTCGGTTTGGTTCAGTTTTTCTATTTTTTTCAGTTTGAAAGTAATAAATTTTTGAGGACATACGTATTTTGATATATACAAACACCTAGTACATGAACAATCCACAGTAAAGCTATTGTTGGTTCAATTAAGCAATTAAACAATACTAAAGTTATCATTACACGAACAAAGTGATTCAATTAAGAGAATGTTTGACTATCTTATGAAAGGTATGGTAGGTAAAGACTAAAGTAATGAATTTTGATGGACTTGGACTTAGGATTGTAATAGGTGGGCAAAAATTTAAGTGTTGGGCTTGATAAAATGGTAAGTTAAAGACTTAAGTTACTTAAAATTTAACAAAATATTTATATTTTATTTATGAATAATATATAAATAATTATAAAATTTATATATCTAATTTATCGGTTCGGTTTGGTTGTTTTGCAGTTATTTTTTAGTAAAATCAAAAACAAACCAAACAGTATTGATTTTTCAAATTTTAAAACCAAACCTAACCAAATCAAACCAAGTATCGATCTTTTTAATCGGTTTGGTTCGAATTGCGGTTCGGTTTGGTTTTTTAACCATAACCATGAACAACCCTATTAGTGTGTGTCCAACACCAGTCTATTTCCTTGTGTCCTCTTAGGTCCCGTTTGGCCATGCGATATGGAATCATGATATGATATCATAATATAGAATCATGATATGATATCATAATATAGAATCATGATATGATATCATAATATTGAATCATGATATGAAATTGAAGTTTTGTTTAGATATGCGATATGAAATTTTTGTGTCGTATATTTTCTCATAAACATAAGAATCTCATAAGTTGTAAAACTATTAAAATAGCCCCAATTGTTTATTCAATATTATCAAATAAACAAAAAATTATAAAATCGCATAATAAATTATTACAAAGCTATCTGTTCTCCACTTAATTAATTTGGAAACAGTCCTTGAATATGAAAAGTTAATGATAGATTGAAAATTTGGAAACAGTCCTTGAATTTTAAAGATTTCAGGTTAAGAAGGATTAAAACATAATTTCCTTGAGTGCAAGTTTGATGATGTGACATATAAAGAGAAAGTGGAAGTGTAGATCGATATGCATGTTAAATTCAAGAGAGACTTTTTCGATGATATCGTCCATCGTCTTGGAGGGAAGTATGTAATAGAGATTCGCATTTTAGAATATTATGTGATAATAATGCGTAACAAATTTAATGATAATTTTAAACAGAGCAATGGCTAAACCTTCTATGTTGTAAAGGGCCTCATCAAAAACACATATGTTTAGAAGATTAGGTACCACAAATATTGAGTATGGTCAGAAGGATATGTTGACATATTAGGAGAGATAAGTTTAAAAATGAGATTTATACAAGATAAGATTCGAATGATTTTTGTGACAAATAAAATAAAATAAAATGAAATTAAGATGATTTAAATATATGAAAAAAAATATAAATATTTAAACACCCATAAAAAGATGTAGATCGAAGAAAAATTGAAGAAGGTGATTTTATAGGATATGATCCTTCTTCAATCTAGTTATTTGTATTAAACTCTACTTTTCCCTTCTTTTTTTTTTGTGTTACACACTTAACAATAACAATGAAAAGGAAATGAGATTCGCGTATATTGTGTGGGACCAGCACATCACCGCGTGAGTTGGCCACGTGATTTTGGGAGGCGGACGATGTATCAACTAGACATTTTTAAAATCACGTGACTCAACCGGATTTTACGGTCAGATTGACACGTGTACCGTAACGCCAACTTTAATTTATCACACAAATAATTAAATCCAAATCAGCAATAAAGAAAAAGAAGTGTATTTAGAATAACGATTATCCTAATCCTCCGACACTACTAAAACAATATTTAACTGATCCCTATAATGATACCTTAAGTAAAGAATGTCCACGCTACAGGAAAGCTTCTTATATACAATTACTTTAATTATAATTAGTACTACTAATAATTTATATTTCAATTTATTTTGAAAGAGTAAATCATAAAACTAATCATTGAATGAATCTCTTTTAATCTTTCTGCGTTCTTCTCCCTTCTTTACATTAAAATAAAATCCTATTAATATTAGTACTAATTAACTAGTTGAACTTTTACCTAGTATCAAATTAAAGACTAAAATTTCCTAAAAAGATAAAGCATTTTATTCTTTTCGTTTCTAATTTGATGTCCGATTAAAAACATTTTATTCGAATTATGCGGATAATTTTAAGTGACCGTCGATTAAGCCGTTTGAAATTCATAGGACCTAGACCTGCATAAAGAATTTCCATTTTTTTATTTTTTATTTTTTAGAAAAAAAGTAATTGACGTTGCTGTGTTCATGAACCTTTGTGGTCTTCGCGTACTATTGGAATCTTAACTTTTTAATTTTTAGATATATAATATGAATAAATAAATGTAATCTTCAGCTCTACAAATTAATTTAATTAAATCACGTTAGCTTAGCTTATTGTATTTCCATTGACTAACTAAAGTCTTAATCCTTGGTAGATAATTAAGTAACTTTGTAATATGATTGCTGATTAATTTATATATTCTTTTCGGAGTTAATATCTCATATGGTCACTCAATTAATATTTTTTTCCACATAAAGTCACTCAATTTTCACTTATAACCTCAAAGTCACTTAATTATGTATTTTTTTCATAGAAAGTCACTCAACTAATAGTTCTTTTCATAGAAAGTCACTCAACTTTCTTTTATAACTTCAAAGTCACTCAACTATAAATGTTTTACCTACATAGTCACTCAACTATTGATATTTCATTTAGAAAGTCATTCAATCAATTTAAATATTTTTTTCATTAAATTTTATTAAAATATAATTTTGTTAACCAAATAATAAGTTGCTCATTTTAATTATTTTATTAAATTTTATTGAAACATAATTTTTCTTAAAAACTAATTTCTTAAAAAATAATAAGATTCTCATTTTCATTATTTTATTAAATTTATTGAAACGCTAATTTTGTTTTAAACTAAATTCTTAACAAATAGTAAAATACTCATTTTAATATATTATTTAATTTTGTTGAAAGATAAATTTATTAAAAACGATTATTTTTATTTTAAAAATGGTGTGCTTCCAGGCACCAACACTAGTAACGGTGGATGCAATGCAATGCATCATTTTCGATTTAAAAATATCCTACTGTATAAACCTTATTATTTTTGTATTAAAATCACAATAGTTATTGTGTCTTAAAAAATTAGTCCAAAATAAAAAAAATAGTTGAACAAAATTTAATAAAATAATTAAAAATGAATATTTACTATTTTAAAAATAATTAAAATAAAATAGTATTTCAACAAAATTTAATAAAATAATTAAATGGGTATCTTATTATTATTTTTAAAAAAATTAGTTTAAAACAAAAATTGTATTTCAACAAAATTTAATGAAAAATATTTAAATTGGTTGGTGATTTTCTAAATGAAATATCGATAGTTGAGAGACTTTGTAGGCAAAATATTCATAGTTGAGTGACTTTGAGGTTATAAAAGAAAGTTGAGTGATTTTCTGTGAAAAAAATTCATAGTTGAGTGACTTTGAAGTTATAAATGAAAATTGAGTGACTTTCTGTGAAAAGAAGTATTAGTTGAGTGACCATCTAAGATATTAACTCATTCTTTCCGTACTAAAATATTTTAAAAAATAAATTATTTTCAATTTGATTAATTTTCAAAACTAAATTGAATTTAGTTTACTAGTTCTTGTTGTTACATTTCTCTGCCCCGAAAATATTTGTCATATTTTTTAAAGTCAATTTATAGAATTTCAAAACTAATTCATCTTTAGATCGAAATAGTTATAAATATTTTTTTAATTCTTCAAATTCATTCAATATAATTTGATGATTTCACAAACTAATTTTTTTTTTCTCCATTTTGATTTGTTATATTGGGTTGATTTTCTTTTCTTTAAAATGTAGTTCTTTGATGGACCACTTGAACTATTTTTTTTATAATAAGCTTCGTGTATTTAAACAATTTAAATGGCCTTAAATCTATGTTATGTTTATGGTGTATTTGAGCAACAAAAAATTTGAAATACACTGTGCTATCAAAGATTTCTATAGGAAAGAAGCTTTTTGTAAGGTTTTAAAAACACAAGATTATGTGGGGAGTAATGTACCAAACATTTGATAAAAGCTAATCCCCGTATTATTAATTCATGCATTACTAATCCTGCATTGTGCATCTTTGTACCAAACGACCCTAAGTGATGAATCATCTCTTGATTTTTCAAACATTACAAGTAAAAGTAGACATCAATTTTAATTTAGTACTCCATCCGTTCACTTTTACTTGTCACTAATTTCTAAAATAGATTTTCATTTTTACTTATCATTTTTCACACCTTAAGGGAGGACATTTTTGGACCAAACTACAAACGGGGGGAATTTTTGTTCTTTTCACATAGTTTAAGGGCATTTTTGAAACAAAATATTGACGTAAGGACGTTTTTGAGTCAAACTATAAACGAATGACATTTTTGTTCCTTTCACATAGTTTTAAGGGCATTTTTTATCCTTTCCCTTTTTTTTTAGTGGGTATGTCAAGTCAAACATTGACAACTAAAAATGAATAAAGGGAGTATTATATTTTGAAAAATATATTAAGAAATGACTTTACTTAAAAGATAGTTCGATAAAATACATATATCAATAATTATTTTTAGTATTATACTTTGAAAAATATATTAAGAAAGGACTATAGTTAAAAATATTATTTCAAAAACACCTTTGACAAAAAATAAATAAATAGATTTCCTAAACTTATCCCGACAAGCTTAATTTAAAAATAGAATTTAATAGTATTACTTGTCATTCAATCAACTTGAACTAACAGATAATTTCATTTTATTGAAAGCTCAATCTCAACTTTCTCACTGAAATTAGATCTTGCAAAACAGTAATCCATTAAAAATAAAAACTCTTCTGGCACGTATATACATTTCTACTATAATTTTTCTTTATAATATCTTTCTAAAAAGGGAAAAAGGACAAATATATCCCTAAACTATCGTAAATGGCATGTAAATGCCCTCCGTCATACTTATGGGACATGGATGCCCCTGCCGTCCAAAAACTAGACCATATATGTATTAAATTTTACCAAGTTTTGCAACTAGGAATTGTTTCAGTTTAATTATTTTACCAAATAATATTCAAAATTAAAATTAAGAAACCAGTAAAACGTGTATTGTCTACCACAAATTATTATTAAGATGGATGGCTAGCTAATTAGGCTTTCGGACAAATCGTACTCAGTTACTAATTAATAATTAAAATAAACTCTTCTGTTTGAACCAATTGATGTTAATACACGCACTTAAAATGTTATGAGACATGGATATTATATATTAATATGAATAAAAAATCGATGATTGACTTATTGACAATCCCTTTTTCATTAGTTAATTTAAATGTTGATCATATTTTCACGAACTAATTTCGTTACCGATTCTTCCGACCAGTAGAAGTGGGCAGCGGCAGTACCATTTTGAACAAGTAGCCGCTTTGTCGTATATATTGTGCATGAGCACGTGAGTTGCAGTGTTTAATTCACATGCCTTACTTTTCCTTTCTTTTTTATACGTGACCACATATTTATATTTGTCCATCACAACTGGGCTCTTTCCTGCTAATAGTACCATCCTTTTATTTCAGTGAATGAAAGGAAGGGGAATAAAGCAGAATAAAAATGTGAAATCTTTTTTTACAATTTCAGTCTGCACATTATTGAAAATGAAGAAGAAAGTTAATAGATACCAGTAACTAAATCTTTGTTCAACCTACTCAGATATTCGTATGCTATTTTTCATAAAAATAAATTCTTTTTCGAAAATATAACCAAATTATGAAGAAGAACGGTGTTGAAATGTCCTTATATGGTATTATGATTTGCTTAAGAGTCGTGAATTCAATAAATGACTAACTTTTTATACATAGCGGAAAAGATGATCAAAACATGTTATACTGAATGATTTTATTAGAATAAAAAATAGAAGGTCAAGAATTATGGACAATTGATTAGATCTAATATGGATGAAACATTTGAGCAATAATTGAAGTGCACAAAAATCTGATGAAGCAACCAAAAGAAGTGGAGTGAACATTGAGTTGCACATTAGAGGTTAAGAATGTACCTAAAAGAGATGAAAGCACATAAGAAGGTAAGGTCCATTCCTAATGCCAGCCTATAAGTTACTGTTGAGATCACATGATTTGTTGTGACATAGGCTTATATATATTTAGGATTACTATGTTTTTTTTTTTCTTCTTTTAATATATGCAACATTGCACTTTTAAGTACCTAACGGTGCTGCATGTTACCCTAGGTTATAGGTCAAAAGGTAAGGGAGTTTTCTTTCATGAAATGAGAATATTATATTCCTTCCGTCTTAATTTATATGGCCTAGCGTTTGATTCCACATAACAAAATTTAAGATTATTTTTTTTGAAATTTGTGGTCCAAACAATCTAAAATATTTGTGTGATCATAAATTTCATCAAGGGTATAAGAAGAATTTTAAAGTTAAATTATTTTATTTGTAGAAATATGATATTCTATTTAGAAGATCCGTGTCACATAAATTGAGACAGAGGGAGTCATTTATCCAGTTTGTTTGTCCACTATATTAAAAATAGATGTTAATTTTATTTATTCTGTTTGAAAGCTATGATTTAATTTACCACATATACTTATTTTACCCTTATTATTAAATACTAATATTTAGATAACTTATAATTAATAGAGGTGATATAAAAAAATACTTATTTTTTAAATTTATTATTTTTACTGAGTGTATTGAATAAGTAAAGATGAACTTAGGGGAGTATAATACGATAGAAAAAAGAAAAGAAATGAAATGATGAATGGCATAATGGATTGTGGAAGCCAGACACAAACAATAATGTAATGGATTATCTAATAATAATGAAATAATTAATGTTTAGATACGTCCAAATTACAGAATAATATAGTGCTACTATACAACCTGTGAGGGCATGGAAGCTACTTAAAGGTAGTTTTAGTTTATGAATAGAGGAGCCATGTTCTGATACTTTTTCGAAAAGGGAAATTATTAATTAACTAATTAAGATGCAAAATGAGAGATATATATACAGCTTAAATTAATTGGATTAGTTAGTACTTCTATAATTAGTTGTATGATAATGACAACCTGTTCAGTTGTAGGTGTGCACCTTAATCTTAATGTGAATGCTTTGCCTTGATTGTCGGAACTAAACAACCATTTTTGAACTATCTAAGATTATTATTTTTAAATAAATATTTCAGAATCCCTAATCTCAAAAATACAAGCAAACAACTTATTTTGATGTGATGGATTAGTTGCCTAGTTGTTGTACTCTGGAACATTAATGAAATGTTTGAATTTCACGTAATTATCAAATATATAAATTTTATTTTGTTTATATTAGTCCAATTGACTTGTGATGCATATACATTAAAATCTTATTAAATTAATACTCGATAAATTAATAATCTCTTTAAGATGATATTTTTTTCCAATCCCGACTTGGGCCAATGAAAAAAAATATTAATTTCAGAAGACACCTATATAAATATATGGTTCCATTAATATTATAAATTAATAATTCCTTAAAAGTACAGATATATGTAAGACAATTTAGTGAAATATGATTCTATTATTTTTTGTTAAAATTTAAATCTAGTTGCTCATCTCTAACTTTTTTTATTGCATCCAAAAGTTTCGGTGTTGCCATGACTACAAATCTTTTTGAGTGCATGTGGAATGATCTCTTTTGTATTCACATAATTCTTTACGTATTTGATATGTCATTATTGATTTTGTGATACCTTTTAAATGAGAAGTCATTTATGAATATGGTTTCACAAAAAAATATATGTTGTTTATATAGTTTATTCTCTCACCGTCATACATTGAATGTTTCTAGTAAAGATACAATGAATAATATTTGATTATTAAGAAACAATGAACATTATGAATAATTAATTGATTTTTATAATGAATCTTTGATTTCTTGAATATATTTTATAATGAATCATTTAACCAAAAAAAATATCACAATGAATCATAAAAATACATTGTACTTTATGAAGTTATTTTTTATAAAAATTCAATAAATATGATACATAATTTAGTAAGATCTAATGATTTTAATATATTTACTGTACTTTATATATAATAAATTTTAAAAGTAATAATAGAAAGAAAATTTTAATTTATGTTATTAAATAATTATATTTTAAAAGGAATATGTCATAATTCAACAACTCACTAATAAGAATTAGAGGGAATATTATTTAGTATAAATTGACACATAACATCCACATCTTTTACTTGTAAAATTACGCAAAATATATTATTATCGAGGAAAATTCAAAATCCAAAAACAACAAAGCACTATAAGGACAAATGGACATTAATAAAAGAATGTATCATCTCATCGAGATATTTTATTAATTTTTGTGTCAAATTAAATATATTTTTGGTGCGTGGTGAGAGGAAGAGAGAGAGAGTCTGGGTAGCACATGGATCTTAAAAAAGAGAGAGAGATAAAGAGCCCCGGTATAGCTGAAAGGGCACTGAGTGAGTGAGTGAGTGAGTGCTGCCAATCACGTGACTTTTTCTCCTTCCTTACCAACATCCCTCTGCTCTCTACTTTTTTTGTACATTGCCCCTCACTACTCACTCCTCCAACTAAATATCAAATCAAATTACAGTAATAATATAGATTTACTTTACTTGGGGATCTGTGCACTAATCATACTCATTAGAATAGTTAATCTCTTACAGGGTCAACTCCCCCCCTACTCTTAATTGTGTGAATTAATGAGAGAGGCCACTCACGTGATTTCTTTCATATCAATTCTGTATCTGTTGAGATCTGTAAATCCAAAATCCCCATCTTTTTCAATTGTCAACAGAAAAAGAAGAGCTTAAATACTGCTTACCCCACTCAAGTTCACAGAGTGACAGAGATACTACTCTGTTTTTACTTCTGTTGTAAAAATAAGTGCATTTTTGGTTGACAACTTAATTTTAAGATTATCCAAAATAAAAGACTATACAGTTATTTAATTTACGGAAATATATCCAAGTTTGTCCATCTCAAGTTCTGTTTCTGTGGATATTTCGTAAACTGAACTTTTCGAAAGTATGTTAAACATGTATAAAGGAGTTAAGTTTTCCCGAGAAACATTTTTGTTGTTATAGTTGGTGAGCTACAGGCACTCTTCTTCTTACTTTCCAATTGCCTATATATATTTATAATCAGAGTTCTCGATTTTAAAGCATTCCTCTTTCACTTAATATGATCTTGAATAATCCATATTTCAAAATGAACATCAAACCTAGGATGAAATTTTTTAAAAAATAACAGAGAGGTGCTGATTAGATTTTGTCCAAGTTGCATGCTTTTGTTCTTGATTTCAAAAGATAAATAGTGTTACTTAAAAATTAAAATCATAATAAATTAACTTGTTTGAGACATAATTAATTTAAAAAATTATAGCGCAGTGTATAATTGTATTATTTTTTGAATCGATTAAGAAGTGGAATTTACTCAATAAATAATCTTTAAGATGTGATCATTTTTTTCGAAAAATGGGACAGATTAATGCATCACTATTTATTTAACTGGAACATGGAGTAGTACTTTTCCTAATATTAATCTCTTTTATTATTTATTATACTAAAAGATTTAGTCGCTAAATAAATTAATACTATTACTCGGGATCACCAAAAATATAAAAAATTAAATCTACTAGATTATCAAAATTAAAATTCCATGACACCTTGATCCGACACACAGTTGAGTAAACGGTCACTTGCTTAAAAAACCGTTAACCAATGACCCAAACACCGTTAATCCGCCGTAACGGCGTTACGTTACGTTAACGGCGTTTAAACTTAAACGGAGTTTGCACGTCGAAAACGAAAATGAAGAACCGCTCGCTGCCTTTAAAAGTTAAAACTCCTCTCACTAAAGCCCTTCATAGAGAAAAGGAGAGAGAGAGAGAGAGAGAGAGAGAGAGAGAGAGAGAGATTTCTCTGATCTATGAGACCCATTTTCTGTTTTTCTTTTTCTGGGTGTTGATGTATATTGAAGCAATTGACAAGACGGTAAAACACTTATATTCATATTATAAGTGAATTGGGTTTTTGTTAGACAAGACGACGAGGGCCTACCAGCAATATCTTTCAAAAGTCACTGTTTGGATCACTTCCTTCTTACGTTTGGGGAATTGTGGGAACTATTGTTTTCATTTCTTTCGGAGGAATTCTCATCTGAATTATGCATTATTCATCCTTAATTCTCATCTAAAGTAAGTATTTTCCTTGCTATTTCCTTCCTTCTCGATCTCTCCTTTCTTACGTATATTTTCAGCTGAATTCTGCGTAATTCAGCTGAATTATGATGAATTAGCAGATTTGTTGACCACCTGTGTCTTACTGGAACTTGTTTTTGAAGCTGAATTTACTACAACAAGGAGAAAGTGAATTTTCGTTGGAGGCGAATAATTTGAAGTTAGTTTTACAGAAGATTTGCTTGCTTGCCTGCTGTTAATGCGCCTCCAATTTTCGTTGGAGGCGGATCTGCCCTGTAAAGAGATTTGGATACAGAATTTTCCAGATTTACGCAACGACTTAATTAGCGAATTCGGTTGAATTGTGTGTAATTACTTGATCTGGCGAACACAAAATTCAATTGTGTGGATGGAGCTGCCTCAGCCCAGACCTTTTGGAACAGAAGGTAACAGTACTTTTCAGGTTCACTTTTTCAAAATTAGAAAATAAATAGTAGTAGTAGAAAATTCAGAATTGTTCTGAATTTGGATTTCCGGTGTACGTGATTGTTGCAGGGAGGAAGACGACGCATGACTTTCTATCCCTGTATTCACCTGTTCAACAAGATCCAAGACCTCCCCAAGGTAAATATTTCACGCATCCAGGGTATTTTCTTTTTTCGGATTAAAGAATAAATAAATCCTTATTCGTTTAGATTTATTATTTCAACGAGATAAATTAAAAGTTTCTTTTCCAATTGTCTTTCTGATTTACTTATGAGATTTTTTTTTTCTCTATAATCTAAATTTGAGGAAGTTGTGTTTGGGGGTGTATGTGTTGTTATTATTGATTTTGGAGAAGATGCAGCCCTTTATTTTATTTTTTTAAAAAAAGATTCTTAAATGAGAAATTATTTAATATTTTAACATTTAAATATACACTTAAATTGAGAGTTAATTAGATTAGATTTAAGTTATGTATACATAAATTGTGAGCTAATAGGCTATAGCTGGTCACTTATCATTTTTTTTTGAATTATCAATGATAATTACGTTTAATCAGATTTAGGAGATCTGAACATTTCCTGAATATATTTTGCAATCTCAATGCAAAGAACGCAAGCCGGCTCTTTCCGCTCTTTGAATTTGAAATTTGAAGTTATGTTTGAACATATATTTACTTGAAAAAAATTTGGACATTATATTTTTAAATGTCATAACCAAACAGATATTTAAAGGTGTTTTTTTCAAAATTCTATAGTCCGCTAGCTTATTTTTTTCATATATTAAAATTTTGATCTAGGGATCCTCTAATCTTCATTTTCTTTTTTTGGGTGGGGGTCCAGAAGGTTATGGTAAGGAGTAAGGACAAACCTTCCACATGTAAGTTGTAAATTTTTGGGTTGGTTTCTCTCTTCTCTCCTTTTTTTTTTTTGAAAGAAGAAAGAAGAAATCTGGGTTTTTTGTCTTTATTTCAAGTAAAAGAACTCATGGGGATCTGGAAACAGTAGAAAAAAATGTGTTGTGATGTTTAAGTATTGTTTGGATAGAAGGGGGAAAAAAACAGTCACACCCACGAGTGTCGAAATAAATGCACCCGTGACTCTTGAATGTGTATGAGGATGTGGCTCATCTTCTTCCAGTGGGCCATCTACTTAGGCTGAGATAGGCTCAACATTACTCAATCTGGATAAAGGTTGGGCCTGGACTAATTTTGGTTCCGTACACCATTTTTGGGCATATGGCAATTCTCTGTGGACACAGTTTGGGACCCAAAAATTGGTACTATCACTTAATAATTTTTGGAAAATTTATCAAAAGATTTAGAAGTGAATTTAATTGGTTCTCAAACTTGATTCACTTAAAATGCAATACTATTTTCACCCAAAAAGAGTTTATTAACTCCCTTTTTAATTCGTACAGCACCCTGGTCCCCTTCTTTCCCTACATATCAATCTTATTGCACTAAAAGATAAATCAAACTCATTACTGTGTTAGATTCTTTTTCATACTTTTGGACTTTGTAGGTTGGACTTCATGCTAAGTTGAAAAAGACAGTAAAATGTAGCAAAAAGAATTTACTTATGAAATACTGGACTGTAGCTTCCACAAAGTATGTGATGGTTTCATGAAATTTTGAAGTATGTAACACGTTAGGATCAGAGAAAAGAAATATTTGTGAAACATTGGTACTGTGGGATGGAGCTAGCATTGGAAGATTACACTATTTATACATTTATACATGGTTAAAATTATATTTTATGCGAACATAGTAGATGTTGAACCTTTTTCAGCTAGTTCATCGGTTTATTTTTTCATACTTTGAACCCCTAATGAAAATTCTAGCCCCGCCCCCCAGATAGACTCTTGCCAGATAATTATGTCCTCAATTGCCTGCCTTGCATGTATTTAATTAGTCCTTTCTCAATGGCTGTTGTGCATACTAAAGCAGGTGGATACCTAAAGACTCATGACTTCTTGCAACCACTGGAGCAAGCAGAGAAGACAACAAGGAAGGAAGAAACCAAAGTTGAAGTAGCAACTATGGAGAAGCCTCCGCCACCAGTAGCTGCTACTCCTTCAGGGGAGCATATTCTTCCTGGTGGCATAGGCACCTTCAGTATCTCTTATTTGCACCAAAGGATACCAAAGCCAGAGGCAAGCTTGTTCTCTGTAGCACAAGCAAGTAGTACCGACAGAAATGATGAAAATTCAAACTGCAGTTCTTACACAGGGAGTGGTTTCACACTGTGGGATGAATCTGCAGTCAAGAAGGGAAAGACAGGGAAGGAGAATTCTGGGGGCGATCAACACGTCCTAAGAGGTAAATTTTTACTCCCACCATCCATGTTTGACTTGGCACATTCCTTACGAAGTAGTAAATAAAATGGTAATTTTACTATATCAGTGCTAGTTTATAAGTCTACAATGATGTATTACTCCCAGAGTCGCAGTTAATATAAATGCATGGCATGCACATGCGTCACATAACAAATGACTGATGTATTCGTACTCTCAATTTTTCAGTCTTCCGCAAAATAGGTTATTCAACGAGACTTTTCTTCCAGCCCGTATGCCTTGCTTACCAAGAGATTTATTATGACTGTAAACTTCAGTTTTCATGAAATACATGAAACAAGTATAAAGAAAATACTAATAGAGAAGCCTAAGTTAATTTGATTTCTTACAGAGAACATACATAGAATGTGGCCAACCTGTGATATTCACGGGTAGTGTTTGCTGATCTAGTGCTATCAATGAATAATTAACTCTGAACATTTCAACTCCAATTAAAACTTCCTATTTGCTTGGCAGAAGCAGGTGTGAACACTGGAGGAGTTCAACCAACGACATCATTAGAATGGCAGTCACAATCATCTTCAAATCATAAGCACAACACTACGGCCTTAAGTTCGCTCTCATCTGCTCAGTCAGTGACTCTTTTGCTCCCAATCATATGAATGCCCCCTTCTCTCCCTTGATACAGTACATTTATTTGCAGTTACTAACTGTATGATCACATTGCAGCCAATCATCGCCCCTCAAGAGCCAAAGTTTCTTACATATGATAACATCAGCAAAGAATGCACAAGACGACGACGACGATGATGATGAAGATTTTGTGATTAAGAAAGAACCACAGTCGCACCCCAGAGGTTTGTCTTGTGTAAGTCTGATTGTTTCCACTCATTGTCTACATGCAGTTGTTGTTTTGTAACATTCAGATAGCTCCTTTACAGGTAGTTTTTCTGTAAAGGTTGATGGAAAAGGCAACGATCAAAAGCCAAACACCCCACGTTCAAAGCATTCAGCAACAGAGCAACGGAGAAGAAGCAAGATCAATGACAGGCATGTCTACGACATAGTTGATAGCTTAATCATAGAAATATTCTTGATATAGAATCCTTATCTTAATTAGAATATTATGTCTAGGGCAGGACAGTGCATGCTAGACGGACTTGTGTGTTTTCCAATTTTGTTCTATTCTCTCCTCTTTGAAGTATATCAAGCAGCCTTCTCTGCATAGAAAGGAGTTTGTTTGTTTGAATGTTCTGTTCTGTTACAGATTCCTATAAAGTTTTATGTTTTCATCTCCTCAAAACTTTGTTTATCAACAACGACTTTGATTGACTTTTGTACAAAATAAAGTGATATCTAGTTAAACATCTAAATATTCTTTTAATTTTCAGATTTCAGATGTTGAGGGGAATCATCCCTAACAGTGATCAGAAAAGAGATAAAGCGTCTTTCTTACTGGAGGTACTTGAATTGAACATTTTGTTTGTCTTCTCTTTATCAATAGAGATATGTATAATAAAAATTTAAATATTGTTTGCAGGTTATTGAATATATTCATTTTCTACAAGAGAAAATGCACAAGTATGAGGAATCATACCAAGGCTGGGACAATGAACCTCCAAAGTTGCCATTGGTAATCCATTTCTGTTTTTTCTCAATGTTCCTCTCCTTTCTTAGGTCATAGCTATGTTGTGCTCAAGCATTTATCCAAAATTGGCTCATCTTAAGGTATTAAGAACTGAGGCCTATGAAATTTATATTAAGGATGCAGTCAGTATATGTGGAAGGTTGTCGACACCACATGTATAATTAAGACGCCAAGTTGGTGAAATGAAATTGAAGTCTTCACATGCTCGTGTATTTCTGTGACCATCTTTTCCGAGTATATCACGATATGAACAGTCTTGGGCTCTGAATAGGATGCTGTTTATAGTGCAATAACATTCAAACTTAACACTTAAAAGCCGACAACATATTTCCTTTTAATCTGTATATTAGCTTAAACCTAGATACCTATATTCTTAGTACATTTATTAGCACACTTTTTTAACTGACCTTCATTCTGTAACAGAGCAAGTGCCATAGGACGACTCATGGTGTTAGCAATCTTCCTCAACGCATTATCAATGCATCCGGTGCTGCACTGACGTATGCTGGAAAGTTTGATGAGAGCGTAATGGGGATTTCTTCTGCTAATCCTGTCAATTTGCAAAAACTGGAACCAAACATAAGCAGCACAAGTTTAAAAGAAAACGGTCAGCAGCCTGGTTTAACAAATAAGCCGACAACACTTCCTATGCACCCAAACACATTTTCATTTTCTGGGACTAGTAGCACAGCAGCGCTATATTCATCAAAGCTGATAGCTGATACTGATAAGTTGGAGTCAAAGTCTCATTCTCAATTTTCACTTAGCAGATCACATATGACTGATTATGCTATTCCAAATGTTAATCCAGAAAGGCAGGAGCTGCCTATAGAAAGTGGTACCATCAGCATCTCTAGTGCCTATTCTCAAGGGTAAGAATTCTATTAGTGCTTAAAAGATTCTGAAATTTATCTTTTCAAAAGCAACGCTCATGTACTACTTCCGCATGCATGTCTATAGATGTGGTTTCAACAAATTAGTCATTCATAAACCTGGTGATAGAGAAAGAGGTCGTGTACTTCACTTTAGACTTTTGAGTAAATTGTACAATATATGTCTCGAGTCTTACAGAGTGAATGAACATCCATCCTTAGTCGTCGTGACGTTGTCTGTTGACTGTTGAGATAGTGTATTATAGAAAATTCTGTTGTTTGTTGCATCCCTATGTTATACATAGTTTTTCACTCTGATCAAATCTCCCTCTTCCTAAGTAGACATTATGTATGCTTTCTTCTGCTGAATATACCAGTGGCTTGATTTGCGTCTATTTTGGTACTTGCCAGGCTATTGAACACCTTGACACAAGCGCTGCATAGTTCTGGAGTAGATTTGACCCAAGCCAATATCTCTGTGCAAATTGATCTTGGAAAGAGAGCAAATGGGAGAGTAAATTCATCAGCTTCCACTATTAAGGTACATAGCCCTTCTTACTAGAAACTTTATACAGTTCTAGATGTTAAGTTATCACTCTCAAAGTTAACACATGGGTTGGAGCCTTACGTAATTAACTATCACAAAATTCCAACAGGGTGACAACGTTTCAACAAGCAATCAACCAATTCCAAAATCTAGAGTTACAACCACAAGGGAGGAGCCTGATCATGCCTTCAAAAGGCGGAAAACAAGCTAATGCTAATTTCAAACACTAGTGTTCTTTCTTTCTTCTTTTTTTCTTCCATTGGTTAAATTTAATTGTTTTCCTCTTTCCCTTCCCCTTCTCAACCAATATTGATGTCCACACCTGGTACAGAAATCTCCGAAATGAGAGATCACAAGTCACTGTATATGTAATGAACTAGTACTACTATTTTTCTGCCCCTTCGAATTGTTGGGCTGCACAAATTTACCTGACTAGAGTGTGATATTTTATTACTTGGTAGTAAACTACTGTATTAATTTATTATTAAGGCTTTCCATGCTGATGATGAGAAGCTGGGTTTTCAAGTTAAGGCTTCTATTCATTTTCATGTTAAGGCTCATGCACATTTTTCTAGTCTATTTTGTTAAAGACATGATGAATTGCTATAAGAAAAGAAATCTTGGCAGGTTCCTGAGAAGGTTGGAATTTTACAGGTCAAAGAGTTATCTTTATGGGATTTAATCCGTTTCCATTACAATACCTTGCTCCTTATACTGAAACAATTTTTATTTTATGTATCGTAAAATGAATCTTAAATAAGCCCTCTAAAATGACTATGAGCACATTATGCATCTAATATTAAATCTTGGGGAGTGGAAGAGGAACAACCAACCAATAGATTGAACTAAGAGGATGTTAGGCCAATACTTGGCTAGTGGACCCATTGATCATGGAATAAATGGGCGGTTAGGCTTAAGCACCACCATACACTATAGGTATAGCTGAAACATCTCTCGTGGTCCTGCCTCATACGTGCAACTCTCAATGCATATGGCTGTAACAAAACCAATTTTCTTCACCTCTCCTCTTGATAAAACTTGTGCAATTGTGCTGTCTTCTAAGTAATAAGAAATTTCAATAAGTTCTTCAGTAGTAACGGAGAATCCTTCTTAGCTAGACTTTTATTAATGGTATATACAGAAGAAATGATACTAAAGTAAAAAGTCGGTAATATTGGAGTATATAGAGAAGCTTGCACATGTCGGAACACACAAAATTGTTGGTATTGGCCTTCCAATGAGCTGTTTTTAAATATTTTTCTTTTAATAGACGGATTTATGTTGGGAAGTCAGAAGTTTCATTAAGTGTGTTAAAAATTAATATATATACATGGAAAATAATTTATGATTTATATATATATATAAATAGAGAGAGTAGTTTGTTGATGAAGGGTGTTCCCGTCAATATATGTGGCAACGTCATTGCTTGTGGGGAATAAGTTCTTTAGAAATTGAAAGTTATACCCAAGCATTAACATGATACGAAAATATAACTTTATGCTCCAAAAAATATATTTGTTACGAGAGACATAAGTTAAAAATCAACACAAAACAAGAACAGAAGTGCAAATGACCCAACAAATAAAATTCAAATTCTTGATGGTTTTTTCATTTCCTAGAGCTGCCTATTGAACAAATTGTGGGCTTTTATCTTAAGAGCTCTGCTATACTTTGGGCCTATCGAACAAAATTGACTAAAGCAACACAACTACAAAGCAATATGGCCCACTAAACAAAATTCGAATGGGCTTATAATCATCATAACTCGGAAAATTTCACAAATAGCATTTTCAGTCCTCATAATTAAAAAAAAATACACATTTTCTTGGTGAAAGGGAATTTCATTTTTGAAATTGAAACTATAGGACACTAGATATTTTTCAAAATTCAAGATAAAAATTCGAAAAATTTGCTATCTTCGAATGCCGCGATAAGAGTTTGTTACTATTAGGTTCAGGTGATATTTGACTTGAACAATTAAAAATAAAAATAATTACGGTAAAGCAACAATATTGTTAGTTTGTCACCTTCAATTCATCTAATCAAATAGTCGATGAATATCTCTTTATTCGCCAAAACAGAAGTCATCCTTAACGATTTTTCATTTCTATCCCAACCTTACTGATGAACATTTCTTTTTTGGGAAGTTAATTAATTATGAGTACTTTAACTTTATCTTGATAAAGAGTCTACTACTAATAATATCAATGTTAATTAATCGAACTTAAGATTCTAAAAGGGCCGCAGTCCATCTTTTTTTGCAAGTTAAGCGAAGCTTTACTCTCACCAAACATCACTATTCAAAAATCTTGCTCACCTTAATATTAAATATGAGGAGAGTGTACATGAAGTTGGTGACAATAATTCCTTAGAACTCAAGAAATGGCATTAATCAGCACATACATTACTTCCACTATCGCAATTTATGTGACTCATTTTCTTATTATTTAGTTAATAAATAAATATCATATTTTATATGTACCTAGATTATACAATCATTCAATTCTACAATTTTTTCTATTTATTTTTAATAAGATGATGTATAATCATGTCTACAATTTATTTTAGGCTACAAATTCTTTTAAAAATTCATTTAAGAAAAAATAATAATCATATTTAGTCAAATAATACCACATAAGTTGGAACCAATGGGGTGTCATTATTTATTTTTCTTCAGAATTAAGCAGGACATATATAATAGCTCATTTATATTCCACAAAAGCAAGGTGTAGAATACCGACTTATCTCAAGTTGGAACCAATGGGGTGACAATTCACTCATTCTTTCTGCATGTAATAGAAAATTATTCCCTCCGTTTCTATTTAATTGTCACTATTTTAGATTTCAGCTCCTTAAGAAATTAGGTGAATTTATAATTGTTACCTTATTTAGTGTTCTTTTGAAGTCAAATTTTCAGTAAATAAACATGAATTAATTTATTTTAATTATTTAATTAGACCAATGAACATGAATTACTTAATTCTCCTATGTTGGTCAAATGTATACCTTCAAGACTAATAACTCACTAAGGGTAAAGAAGAATAATATCATTTATGCATTAATTTTATAAAATGAAAAGTATTAAGTAACATTTATTTTTAGTAAAGACGATATACAAATAGAAACTGAAGGGATATTATCACTTGTTACTTTTTTTTTTCTTTTCTAATTGCTCATTTTCTTAAAAATATACTAACTAAAAAAGTAATTTGACTCAATTATTTTTATTTATTTATTGCTTTTAACTTCATACTATACTATTTTTAATGTGTCAAATCAATATGAATCAGGTAAAATAAAACGAAGTAGTTGGAACTTGTAGTGACGGTTGCATATATATAGCCATAAATAGAGAAATGCACTTGAATAATTTGAATTGACGATCCAATATTTCTTCCATCGAAAATTGGCCTTTTCTTGGATCATTCAAAGTAGATAAAATAATTACTCTACCAAATATAACCTACAACATAGAGTGAGTACATGTTATAGTTTCTTGGGATTGCCTATCTTGAATTTCTCATATGCCACTATTCCCAACTCCAAAAAATTCAAAGCAATTAATTAGACTCTTTATTTTTCTTTACCAGTGGAAATTAAAGTAACTGGTTTGAAAAAAGGAGAAGATTAAGAGGCCAGTAAATTTGGGTTGTTCAATTAACATTTTTAAACTTTGGTTGAATAAGGCCACTGGCAAAATGAATAATAATGCTAAGAATAATTATATGATCCTTCCAAGTAGAACTAGAACGGACGCATTAAAGCACTAGTGAATAGAGGAATGATTAGTACCACAACATTATTATATTATTCGAGATTTATTTAAGTGCTCAAAGTGGCTTATTTTTGGCCTTTTATATGACTCTTTTAGTCGTCTCCACTTATTATAATGGAAAAAAAACATGAATATAATATTACAAAATTTTAGTTAATTTCCATAAAATTCAGGTATTAGCCGACCTTCACATAAATTATTGATCATAATAGTGATGCAGACCTTCTCTTCCACTGCCATACACTCCATCCGAAAATATTTATGGATATTTTATTTTACGACTAAATCAATGTTTGCAATATTTTTACAAATTGTGTTTATAAAAGTAAGTGTGAATACTTGAAAAGCAAAATAGAAAAGTAAAGACACGTAAGCACCTTTACAGCTAGTTTGTCCTTTACAATTGGATAGCAATTGTTAACTGAGTTTAAAACGTTTAACATATTTTTGAGATATAAGATATAATAATTTCAGGATAAAATATATGATTATTTTATACTGCGTTTGGTTGGAGGTATTAGGTAGTCATGAAATTATTTATCCCACCATTTATACTTTAACGATGGTATAAGTTATTTCATATACATGATGAGATAGTTAATAACTTATACCCAACCAAACAAGCCCTTGTTGTTCAATAAATTGCACCAGAGAACCAGTGTATAGTTAAACTGTACAGCTCTAAGCTGGTAGAGGCTTCTAAAGTGAGTTCTGGTTGATGGTACATAGCCTTTTATTTTAGTAATTAAATAAATGGTTAGGAATGCTATCAAATATTCTTACATCAGGAGAATGTGCAGAAAGCAAATCACTTTCATATACTTTTTATGTTATAGATATTATTTTTCAAGAATGAACAGATGAGTAAGCCAAAATTTTATATGAAAAATAACAAACATTGACTAGAAAATAATTGGCCTCTCCTCCCCCATTACAGTCACATCTTACCAACCGCATAGGTCATGTCTTGAGCACTCAAATAATGAAAATCTCTATTGGACCAAATGAATTTTGTGTATTCTATTATATTATAAACTGCTTAAGTAACTATCATGATGATATGATGAGGTCAATAATAAAATTTGCAGATAGAAAAGATAGTTGCAGTAAAACAAATTTCTATATTTCACCCCTCTGTGTACACACTGCCGTAGAGTTTGATGTTACCCTGCAATGGCAGGGGAAGCTTCTATACAGGAAATCGATTATTAATTTATGTAAAAACTTTAAAATGTACTCTCTCCAGCATGTTCTCAGAGTCTTCTCAGCCCTGTCGAAGTGCACCCTCCTACTGAACTTCAAGAGCTGCATTGAAGCAAAATCCTGCTTTCTCACTGACTCAGTGTGTTGAGAGCTATCTTCTATAAATCATTCACAGAAACTGCGTGGAAGTGTTTTTTTTTCTTTCTGACCAAATGTTGTACCAACATGATTTAAATGCTGCTACTTAGTGTTTCATCCTCATTAGATGATTCTAAACACTCCCATGGGTTTGAATAGAAATAATCCTCTTCTTTGGGTCGGTCTGGAATAACCAACCTCTTGGTTGGGTTGCCCATACGTTCAGCATGAGCATGCTTAACTGCATTAGAGAACTCATCCCATGTCAATGATCCAGCAGTATGTTGGTCTATCAAATCCACTAAAAGCTTTCTGTCCAACAAGATGGTTTTCTTGTAGCCAAGATATCTGCATAGAATGGTGATACTTTTAACATAATGACATAAAGCCACAATCAAATCTTCAAACTTGAAGCTAAACTTGTACTGAAAAAACCAGCAAAACAATAAGAAAACACCTGCGATGTAGCTAAAGTTGGGCATTACTAATGGGTGATGACTACCAATCGAAAGCGGGCGAGGTAAGTGGTAACACAACACAAAAGGATATCACTTAAGCAATAGCACAGAAACAATTTCATCAAATGGAAATACCTGCGATGTCCTTCAACAACTTTGGCCATGTTTCCATCATACGTAGGAACAAAGATGTCACTCTCCAATGAAACAAGATAGTCCAATGCAGCCATTTGAGAAGAATGATTCTGAAAGAACATAAGGTCGGAAGGTTCTAGTAGTGTCTCCTTCCTCACCTGCTCAACATAAAATAGTGCAACATGTTAGTCAACCAATTCAGGCAACATAAACAGCTAAAAAACTAGCTAGATCTTTCTATCTACCAGATTGGGATAAGCTGCTGCAAGACTAGCCATCCGCCTCCGTCCACCATATATCTCGCCAGCTGCAATGTAAACTTGGATGCTGGAATCAATGTCCAATGCCCTTAAAGTCAAGGCAGTTTCTTCGGGTGTCAAAGGACAGAGACCGTCTCTCCTTTTCAAATCTGAATTTATGATTTTCTCCTTCCACCATGGATAAGCATATCTGCAAAACGATTAAATTAGCCCAACACGTAGAGACTATTAAAGACACCCACTCAATACAAGGATATAAGTTTACCTCATTCTTGTCAACTCGTCAATCTCATCCTTGTTACATCCCTGACTACAGCCAGAGAAAGCTAACATATCCATTTCGTATCTCAGATGGAGCACCATGAAAGGACCCTTTTGCCTGAGAAGTCGAATGACCTTTCTACCCAGCTCTTCTATTTGAGGGGTGAATTTCAAGGCACCAAAATTTACTCGACATCGCAGTTTTTGCATTTCCATTGGTTGACCATTATTAGCAAGCCGAGCATCAGTTCTGTTTAAGTGAACAACTTTGTACTTCTGAATTAAGGGAAGAATCTGTAATCAGAAAATGTGACCATCAGTACTCACGGAATAATGATGAGTTAACAACACACATCATCAAAGAAGTGTGGCCTAAACCTACGAACCTGGTTATGGTAGTAAGAAATATCAGACCAACTGATAGGAGGCATGGTGTAAAGCATTCCAAGCTCCACTCTCCTCTTCAGTCTTGGCGGTAGCTCTCTCAATATTCGGACTTCATCTCTTAAGGATGTTATAAAATGATCAACATCGAAAATATCTTGAAATTCACTGCAAGTCAAAAGTATTGTCAAGCATACTACATATCATCACTCTTATATTTTTTAAGGAAGCAATCTGTAATTAGAAGACCAAAACCATAATAATCAAGGAGACACACCTTGGATCAGCCCAAAACGAGGTTTTGTCCAGCTCAGGAACTATGAGAGTCACATTCAAATATCTTGCTATGGCAACCATATCACATATCTGCAACAATAAAATGGAAACAGAGGAAGGAGAGGAGAAACTAATCAGCTATTGAACTCGCAATAGTTTCTCCATTTGAAATACTTCAATACGAACCACTAAATTGATATTTATCTTAAGAAAGCCACTCACCGCAGACCTCATTTGATTCAGCCCTCCATTGCATGAAACCATAAGGTAACCATTATTCTTGTAAACCCCTGGTTTCAAAATAATTAAGACAACTGTCAGGACTCAGTAATTCACGAGAATAGACGTTGTAAAACAAAAATCCGTTACACAACAAGGGAGAAAACAAATATCCAAGGAAGCAAATTCTCAACATGCTTACACAAGAAGCTAGAATAGCCTGAATAGGACCATGAGCCTTTTGGTGATTTCAACTAAGATTCCCAAGCAATATACTCGAACAATTCAACCACATATCTTACAGGTATCTCAATTATAATTAGCATCAGGCCAATAAAACTCAACGGCTATTTCACAATTTCACTAAAAACATAATATGGCGATCTCTTTGCTTCCCACCAAACCTGACCAACCTCGTCACACAATTAAGTAAACCGAGTAGACAAAGCCACACCTGTAAACTACAAAAAAAGAAAAATACTCACTCTTAGGTGGAAGAACTTTGACAGGGACCTCCGGCGACGATTGGAGAGCAAATGCGGCAGTAGATTCCTGTGAGAAACAAGAAGGCCATCCCTTCAAAACTCTAGGACCCCAAGTCTCCCCTAAAGTCATCAATTGAACCACACAAGTCCACAACAAAATCGAAGTTGTTGCCCTTATCATCCATAACTTCATTCTAGACCGCGACATCATAGAACTTTTCAGTTTCTCCACACGACTATCACCTAAAGCAGCTGCTTTGAATCCCATTACGTTCAATCCCCACCTCCTTCTCTTCCTCTCTCTGCCCTCAAATTCACTCTTTTCTCCCTCTATTCTGCACATATCCCGCCCAAAAACTTATCTTACTTTCTTGTAAGTTTTCTTCATCAGCAATGAATTTGCCTCGTCGATAATGTAGTATCCAAAACCAGTCAGAAATTAAACCAAAATAAAGTTTAAGAAATAATCTAACACTCACAATTCAAAGACAAAAGAAAGTGAGCGGATCAAACTGCTCAAATCTGAGCACCGAGAGAAAACAGGACGAAGTTTGATCCTTCAGAAACGTAAACAAAACTTAAACAGTTAGATCTTCCAGAGAGTGTTGATTCCCAAAACAGCACCATAAACCCTAAATCTCAACCACATTAGGGGAAAAAATCAACCAAAAGTTCGATCTTTAAGTGTTAACGGAAAACGAACCCTAACTGATTATTCAGTTTTTTTTCCTTATGGATGAGAGATCAATCAAATATATATATAAAAATGTGAAATGTATCGGAGATTTAGGAGAATTTTCCGGCGATACGGTAACGTTTCGCCGGAATCTGGTGCCGCCGGCGACAATAGAGGGAAAAAGAGAAAATGTGAATGTGGAGAGAGAGAGAGAGATAAGAACACGCACCGCGTGGTGGGTTTGGGGAGTGCTTGTGTGTGGTGTGGTTATAGCGGTTATCACATGCGGCAACTTCCACAGTTTCCCTCCTGTTATTTTTTCCTTTTACACTTTCTTTTTATTTATTATTTTTGCTTTTTTCCAACTTTGGTAGCACAACTTGAAGTATTGGCAATTGTTATTCACTTATTTGTATACTCTAATATTTATCCTCTTTTTTGGTTCATTTTTTTAAACTTAGTTGTGTATTTGACTTTTTTCCTTTTTTGGATTTAAAATCATTTTATCTTTGGTTGATTATGTCATGTCAACTCCTAATATGGAAAAAAAATGGTACAAGTTAACAACCTTTAAAAACATGCTATTTTGATGTGAATAACATATTGTAATATGTTTGGTTGAGTTTACTCTTATTAATGAAAATAAGTCAGATAAAATCTTCATATAGGAAATAATGAAGTTAGTCCATAGAGATCCTTTTTCTATTGTGAAAAATATATATCATATTTTTTTCATTTTTTACTACATAACTTTTGTCTTTTTCTCTTCACAAGAATCAAACGTGTTTATTAGTACAAATTAATTGAGGAATTAAAATTTGAACGTAGGTCCTTTAAGCTAAGGTTGGACTTTTTACTAGCAAAGTAAATCATTGGCTGTCAATCTTTTAAAAAATATTAGTGGGGACCTATGAAAAAAAATTAGAACATAAATTAAATGAATAAGACAATGAGAGGAAATATAAAAGAGGGAGCAAGCTTTGGAGTATGAAACCGGGTACACTAGATTCCTCCACATGATGAATAGTGTTCATTAATTGAAAACTACGATAAATATGGAAAAATAATTAACCAATAAATGAGAGCCAGCTAATTTGTTATCGGTTAGGGCCCCACTAACATAAAGTTCAGTCAGACGTGTCAAAGATCGAGCCACATTAATGTTACACGTGGCGCCGTGAGATGACTGTACAACAACCTCAATTTTATAAGCACTATAGAGACACCGACAATATCTCACGATACATTAGGGGAAAAAAACACT
This sequence comes from Solanum etuberosum, assembly GCA_029582245.1. Classification (NCBI taxonomy): domain Eukaryota; kingdom Viridiplantae; phylum Streptophyta; class Magnoliopsida; order Solanales; family Solanaceae; genus Solanum; species Solanum etuberosum. Next base: position 14,061 of record JAJONR010003897.1, on the reverse strand, counting down.
TTATTTTTGGCTTTTCACCATCTTGTGTTACCTTTTTATCCATGTTCTTTTTGACTTTCTTATGAGGAATTTCTTCTTTGTTATGTACATTTTTTAAAATACTACTCTACTAATTAAGATTTTTTGATGGATAAAATGAAAAGAAGTGAGATTGAGATGGGTTAGAAGTGTGAAGAGAAGGTGTAAGGATGCATCGATTAGGAGGTGTAAAAGATTAATGGTAACTGGTAAGTGGTAACAAGAGTTAGAAGAGTTCGGTAGAAAATATTGATATGAGAATTAGGATAAAAAAAGTTATGTATAGAGTGTTGTTGCAGTTTATGTGAAAGAGATAAGGAGTAGGCCTGCTTTTCTCATTTTTTGTAGTATTATTTACTTATGGACGTAGTTTCTTATTCTTTAATATGTATTATTATTTGTTGTTACAACTGTTTTGTATCTTGATAAATTGTTATCTTATTTTTCTTATAATATCTTGCATCAGATACATTTCTTTTAAGTTGAGATTCTATTAAAAATAATCTCTTAACCCAATAAAGTTTGTGCACATCATATTCTCATCAAACCCTACTTGTGAATTACACTGCGTTGTACTCTTTCTGTCTAACAATACTTGTTCACTATTGACTTTGCATATTTTTTAAGAAACTATAAATAAAAGGGTAATATTATTATATCACCCTTTGAATATCTTAAAAATTGTAATAGAGAAATTACTATAATTAATTATAATGATAAATTAGGAACTAAGATAAAAAATTATCTATTAATTTCATAAAGTGGACAACTATTATTGAACGTGGAGCAGTAATAAACAAAATAGGAGTTCATGGGCTTCAGCACAGGCCACGAATTGCAGCTAGCACTGACTGACCAATTTAACTAAATTTTATGGAAGCAGCTAAGAGCCAGGGGAGGAATTTTTAATGTAATCATTTAAGAGACGAAGAAATATAAGATCTGAGGGTTGGGACTAAGATATACAATAAATATCATAGATAATTAATTAACTTCTCAAAGATTTCTTAAAATTTTGTTTTTATCTGTACTATTTCATCCATTTTATTTTATGTGATACCCTTTGACTTTGACATTATATTAGAAAAAAAGAAAGATTTTTAAAATTTGTGATCTAAAACAATATTTATATATTTGGAGTAAATATCTCAAAAAATCACTGGATTTTCTTTTGAAGTACAATGGAAGTAAGTATTACAAAACTAAACTTGAAGGGTGGTTTATGCAATCATCTTTTGATTATAATGATTTTCTAGAAAAATAGTTTAACTTGAGAGTGATTTTATAAAATAAATTCCATAAATTGAGTGACTTTATTGATACAAAATCAAGTTGAGTGACTTTATCAAATAATTTCATATAATTGAGTAACCTTTTGAGATATTTACTCATATATTTGTGTTGCTAAGAATTATTTATTTGGAATAAAAAAAGAATTTTAAAATTAAATTATTTCTAATTATTATAAAATGACATTCTTTTTTAAGTAGAGAATATATATATACTACTAGAGCACCAAAACACAAACTCAATAAAAATAGTACAAATTTATATCTTACATCTTATTTATGATAATAAAGTGTATTCGTGATTTCTTAAAATAGTGGGAAAATATTAAATACAGAAGAAAGCTGTACTTGAGCAAAAAAATAAAAATCGCCTTAATATTTTTAGAGGGGGTGGCGAGTAATTATCGGTAAAATTAGTATCGTAGGCGAGAAGTACGGTAGCGATAAATTGAAAAACGACAAGAAACGACAACTGGATCTTCTTTTGATGCTACGGCCGTACCGTGAGACTGTCGGTACCGCCGTTATAACGGCAAATTTAACGTAGAGTATAGAGTAGGTGGGAAGGCGTGTCAGAACGGTCGATTGGAGGGTCACGGGTTAAATGAACCAAAGGCTTTTCTGTTTGGGCTGACCCTATTGGAGAATGTGGGCCCATAACCCGATTCGTATCGGGTCTGTTTTTTACTATGTGGGGCAATGTGAATATGGGTCGTGTCAGATTCTATGGTCCACTTTCTGTATATGTCACTCATTATTTTTACCAATCATTCCCCTGCCATGCTTCACTTGGTACTCCATATTTTACTTCAAAGTAAAATAATGTATTTGGTTTGTTCTAATTTGTGCGATTGTATTTGATTTAATATAAAGTTTTAAGAAGGATATAAGAAGATGTTTTTGCTATAATCAATGCTAATCTAAGGAATATCAAAGAGATCAAAGAATGTTGATACTGGATGCTGCAATATTTATCTTGATAAGATTTTTTTTTGCGTAATTAAATATGTATCACAAATATTAAAAGTTGTATATGTTCTTTTAAATATATATATATATATATATATATATATATATATTAGGTGGTTCTTTTCGTCTGTTATAATCTTAATTGATTGAGTTATTTGATACATGTTGCTGGTGGGAGATGACAAGTATCTTAAAATTAGGGGCATATGCATGAGGGGTCATTGGTTTCACATGAATCCATGCTCCCCTCCCGAAATTATATATAGCATTGTTATAGTTTTTAATTTTTTTTTAAAAAATATATATATGTGAACCCACAAGTATCATATAATGTGGTGTGATGATGATTGGGTGCTCCTGTCTAAGTGATATAAGAAATTTGAATCTTTTATCTATCTTGTTTTTAGTTTTCTTTCTAAAATTAGGTAACACCTCTATATATGGCTTGGATAGGTAAAAATTAATTTTGGATATATATTTTTAAATTTTAATAATTTTCAATGATAAGAATTTAACCGTCAAATTTACATTTTAGATTTTTTATTTTTTTTATTAGTACATCTATCATCTCAAAATCCTAAATACGCATATGTATAAAACTATTCGAGATGCATCAAAAGTGAACCGAGCACAATAGCCAGCCTGAAAAAACTCCCAATATTCACAAGGACAGAAAAGTATGTAGTACTAATGAATTAATTAGTGCAATAGTGACACTTAATAAAGTTTAAATAACAAGAGAAATTTAAATAAATATTAACCTCAAAAGGGAGGTGGCAATTTTTAATCGTATTGCCACCGAATGTAGGATTTTTTTTAGTTTTTTTTTCAGTGGATTTTTTTTTTGTTCCGTCCTCTTGTTATTATATACTCTACTTTTTAATAATATTTAGGAATGCCATATTTTGAATATATAAATATAAAAGGAATGAGTGAAGTCGTGAATAGTTGGGAATAAAAATATTTTAAAAATTAAAAAATATTAGTGCGAAAGATATTCTACACCTAAGACTTAAAGAGGTCTACGATTAAATGATAATCACTAATCAACTACTCCAATTCCTATAAGATTACGATTGATTGACAGAATATTAGAATTGCATATTGTATATATCTTAAGCAAAAATATTCTTTATTCTGTAACTGAAGTACATATATATTTTAAATTCTCTCATGATATTACCTCCTATTGATTTTACTGGTTCAAGTTTCGTTCGACATATTTTTTTATAAATAATAAATAAAATGATAAGTTTACTATATCATTCTTTAAGTATATATAATAACTTTAATATTTTATAAAATGACTATAGTTAATAATAAAGATATATCAAAATAGACATAAACATTTATTTATAATAATACAATGGACAAATAAAAATGAACGGCGAGAATATAAATTTACCAACTATATAGTATGTGTGGAAAAATGATTTGATGCATCAATCACGCGAATAGCTGTCTGTCTTTGTCAAATATGTTTACTTTGATTTGATTCGTTGGCTTCTTCAATTTTTTGGTTTAAATAATTAATTATATATAGGCTGAATTACATAAGTACAATATTTAATTTTGCTCTATAAATTTGGTAAATTTCATTTTCATTTTTCTCTTTCTGCCTATAATCAAACTGAGTACACGATAATTGGTAACTTTTGATTAGCCTAAAAAAGGTAAACATTAGGCCCCATTAATTTGGCAGCACTTGTGTAAGTAAAAATTAATTTTAAACTACCACTATATGTTTTAATTTCATAGAAGGGGAAAGATAAATTACACTAGTACTATTTTGTTATAGTTAAGTGACACAGTTAATAAATATTTCATCCTTCTTTTTAGTCCTTTTATTCGTTTTCTATGCTTTTTATTGATCAATAACCAATCAAAGTACTTTATACTTTCATTATTTATACAGATTTGATGGATCGAAGTACTTGAATAACTCAATATGTATTAAGAAAATCTATGTATCTTAATTTTTCTTTGATGAAGAGGTTCCAAATTCATGTGTTATGTCTTTGAGTCAATCTACTACTATTAATTAGTTATAATTAAATGATAAATTTATGTAAAAAATACACGTCATGCATTTATTATTAATATATGTATATATATATCACATATATAAGCATCTTTTCTAAAATGTTAAGTAATTTTCCTCTAGTCACGAATTGGAGGTCACACATGCTAAACCACTGCAATAAATTAAGTAAATGTTTAGGAATTGAGTAATTTTGTAAATTTTAATTTATAGTAAAAGTGAATCAATATTCAATAGTACAAATCAATTAGCAGATGTGTGTCAGACTTACCAAATAAAACTCGACTATTTTGATACTCTATGAATGAAAAATGGTAATATCTACAACTATATAGTATATTTTCCCTTGTTATAGTCACCGATCATGTGAGTGCTGACATATAAATTAATATGTATCACTTTTCTTACTTACATTTTCATCTAAAAATATGTCAATTATCATCATTAAACTGAATTATTAAGACCATTAAATAATTAAAGTCTTTGAGGGTGGTGTACAATTTTCTTCCTTATATAAAATATATTTTGGAAGGTTTTACTGTATATAGAGGCTATTATTCAATATATGATCTATTGTCGTTATACCAATAAATAATACTTGTCGTATAGATACATTGTCATACAATCAATCAATTTAATTAGACAATGATTTATCTATATTTCACATCATTTATCAACTGTGAACCAAGCTTAATTAAAGCCAAGTTTATAGAAATGTTATTAGGCAATGGTGGTCAGGGTTGACCGTAATAATTTTAATTCATTTATTTATATTTGGAAATTTATTTAATAGAGTATCCAAAAATAATAAGTATAGTCTTACCCCCACTATTCACTAAGCAAAAACAAAAGTTCTAATCCAAAATACATAAATTTAAAAATTCTAAATCCGCCTCGAGGCCTTAGAAATTGGAGTAAACTATACTCGTCTAACACATCTTCTTATTCTTTTCACCAAACTCATTAGGTCAGCCATAACTACAAAGAAAGTGAAAGATAAAAAGTCATTTGATGGTTTGTCAAGGTAAAAAGTATAATATCAAGATTAATGATGCAGTAACTAGACATTTTTTTAACTTCAAGTTCACTTCGTAAAAAAATACAGAATAAAATAACGTACAATATATCCTTATGATTAAGATATTTTACAAACTCTGCACATAGCAAAAGAAGGTGTACCAAACTATTGTTTAATTTATTGATTTCCTTTTTTGTTATTGACATGAAGTTACTGCTTCATCCATAAACTCATTCCATTCTAGAAAGGGGAATATAAAATGAAAGTAAATTCCAGCACGTGAAGATTCAGTAACCCTTTCTTACCGTTAAAAAAGAATGTACCAATTTCTAGCATAATATACACTACTCTATTTATTGTTACAACTATCATTTCTCACAACTTTAAATTGACACTTTTAAGTTATTTTCATCTACCTTAGTCATATATCATTGTATCTACCCATAAGAGATAGGTTAAAGTAAATTTAGTAAAAAAAATTCGGATATTTAAATAGGATTTTTTAAAAACGGATTAAAAAAGAAAGTAAGATGAATTAATTACCTTATTTCTATTTTAAACCACATATTTAAATAGTTTTACTTTTATTCTTTAACTTTGTGCCTAGTCAAATGTTTTTACATAAATTGAGACTAAAGGAAACATTTAAGTAATTTAATTTTCACAAATATTTCATTTTTCGTATAAAAATGTTGAGTTCATATGAATCGAGATTTTTTTATTTTTATAAGTTGGTCAACATACATACATTCAGTTTGTTAAGAAAAAAAAGTTTAAAAAAATACTTAAACGGAATGCGTAGGTTATGAAAAGAATGTACAGATCAACTTAATGAAGCCAAAATCAGCAACAAATATCCATTTAATCATTATGGATGCACGTCTATAATCATATACAAATAATAATCGACAAGGTATACATTATAAGCTTGGACAATGGAAGGAAGAAATTATATCAATCATAAAAAAATTAAAATTATTAGAATATAAAGAAAGGAAATATATTAAGTAGTGGCTTGGGAGAAAACACATAATATAATACATAATAATGCCAGAAAATAGTGACAATTCCGAATTTGACAACTCAAACTGCTAATAATACCAAAAAAATAATACATGGTTGAGACAAACTAAAATCTTGAACGTTAGGATCTTTGAACAACTTGCATATGAAATGACAAATGTTCTTTGTTTCAAAATACTATTCTAACATAATATTTTCATGGTTTTAATTTTTTTGGTCATATTTTCATTTTTGTCCATTAAAAAATATATTTTTCCTTTTTCTTTTTAAACTACAAGATTAAATTAAAGGATTGTTTGACACATTCTACATATCTTTGATTTAAGATTACAATTTTTTCTAAATTTTCGTGTCATGTCAAAATCAGACACGATTATAAGAACATTTTTTCTTTGCACTTATTACTCTATCAAATGTGTTTTTTCTTCAAAATTGTCCAGATCAGACAACACCTTAATGAAAAGTTGTGTCATATAATTGGCAAGAAAGGAAATGAATGAAGCCATTTACGATTTGAATAGAAAAATAAAATATATACTCCATGTAAAGATTTCTTTTTCATTATATCCTTCTTGCAAGAAAGATATAATTTTTTTATATTTTGATAAATAAGGTAAGAAGTATAACACAAAAGTGGTTGACGTGTTAAAAGATGTTACACTTAAGACTTAACCTAGCTAGGTAGGTCCAAATTTATTTATAATCAAGGTGTTGCAGTCAAATATTAATCCTTTTTTTTTTTTGATATATGAATGAAAGGGAAATTGATGATTGAGAAAGGAACTAATGCTGGATGACACAAGGTAGAACGTGTAATTCCAAATAAGTAATGCAACAATTATTCCTTAATTGGAAGATAAAGAAATAAAAAGAGTATATATAGGGTTATGGACAAAATTCACCAAATACGAACAGCAATTAACTGGAACCAAAATAATTAGCACCCATTAATCATTGTAATTATGACACACTGTGTAGAAGTTTGGAATCTCACTTATATATGCTGTAAAGAAGCCTGCCCGGTATATAATAAGAGTATATTTTATATTTAAAGACAAAGCAGTATCTCAAATAAATCATTAATACAAGGAAGGAAGAAAAGTTGCTTCCTAGCACATCATATAATGCCATAACACGACAACTCAGCTAATAATACCAAACAAACAACAATATATGTCTCATAGTTGAGACAAAAAGAGCTCTGACTAGTCTCCAATCAATTTTGCTTCATATAAATAATGAAACATATATCCTATAAATAATATGTAATGAAAAAAAATAATCAAACCTCTTTGCTTCAAAATTCTACACTAACATATATCATTACGTTTGCTGTTCAAATAAAAACCAATGTTCGAAGAAAATTAGGTCCGCCGCCTACATATCCATGCATGTGTGATTATTCTGTTTATAAGATGCTACTGAAATTTTTTCAATTATTCTTTAAAAGATCTTGTTTTGTTTGACTTTTCTTAATATATATATTATTTATTTAACTATATTTTAAAATGAAGAATAACATATGTAAGGAATCCTTTACACATAAAATGTTCAAAACAAGTACTTTTGGTAGATAGAAGTTACTATTTGGTAAGAATTAATAGTTCTGTGTTCAAAAGAACTATGCAATGAAATTAAATTTATATATTTTCTTATGCAATAAACATTTCTGGAAAAAGTGTAACATGATAAATTGTAACGCATGAAAGTTTAGACTTTCTGTTGACATGGTAAAAGATATTCCCAGACAAACAATCAGCTATCATACTTTCTATTCCTAAGAAGGGAAATCATACACTGTATATAGTACTGAAAGTAAATTGATGTTTGAGAAAGTAACAAACCTAAGTACTTCTCATGTGATTTTTGGCAATTTCAACAAATACCAGTGGTCCACTGGATGTCAATTAAATTAAATTAAATGCAGCAGCTTCACTTTACCGTTACCCACATACACCACTCAAATAATATGTACTCCTTCATGTCTACTTGTGTCCGTTAATCTGTTTTTTGTTGTCTTTATCAGAAAGGTGATAGTAATAATATGATATCATTATCTTAGCACTAAATTACACTCTTCCATTTTTTACTCATCCTTCTCTATTTTCGTTTACATTTGACATCCAAAACTAACTTTTAATAATTTGGCCCTTTTCAGGAAGCAAGATTGTCGAAGAAGCAGCTGCTGGACAAAAAAACTACATTCAGGAGTACATACCAGCAACTTGAGAAAGGAAAGATAAGGCAGAATTTAAAACTCAACCTGAACTTTAAAACTGTATGTAGAGCAGCTGATGTAGAACTAAAAAGTAACCAACAACTCAATAAAAGGTGAATAATAAGGTCACTAAAAGAATTCTAACTTTACACCTCCAAAACGAACAGCATTACGTACCAACAGACCTCCTCGGTCACCTACCTTATCTTCTGCAGCTCCAGCAAAGGAAATAAAAGTTGAAAAAGAAAGAAAAAGGTTGAAGGAATGTACAAGACGCACGCAGAGGAAGGTAGCAAGTATGCGAGTACATGCCTACTTCATATGAGCTGGATTATATCATGCATGCATGTGTGAACTTCCTGACGTATTTCAACTTCAACTTCTCGAAGCAGCAAGTAGCCGATGTTTCACCTTTTCCTGCAGGCTTTCACAAAAAGTCATCAGAATCTACCCCTCCGAACGAGCTTCTAGAATGAACTCCAAGTACCATAACACCTTGACTCGAGCTGAACTTTTCAGATCATACTTGGTCAAAATACTCTTGAAAGTTCTCCAAGTGAGATCTCTATATTACTGTAACCTAATAACATGGGCATTTAACATATAATTCCATTTGATATGATATACACATTCAAGTTCCAATACTAGAGTACTGGAGAGCATGTCACCCAACTGTCCCCCTCCCAAGAACGAAAAGCTTGTGAAACGAGATGAACAAAACATCCACCTTGTACATTGTATGTGGGATGCTCAAATATGTTACATATAGTAAGTGTCCTCTCACAAAAAAAGAACATATACATCATTACATGGTTGACATAACTACCAGAACGCAAATTTCTAACTTAGTTATGATCTCAGCATGTCATGAGAGTGGAGGAATACAAAAATTTAACTGGTAAAATACAAATTCATATTGAAGAACAAAACCGTGCTCACCTATCTATATCTTGTCAAAATCATTCTCCCCATCATCTGAACAACAAAACAGATAGTCAGTGCATAGCAGCTTGTTTATTCTCCTTGAATTTGAGAATAATACAAATGAAATCCAATAACAGCAGCACAAAGGCTATATCTAGAAATGATCCTGTATTTTCTATCTTGAAGAAAAACCAAGATAAATGCTTTGGGAAGGAAAAGAAAAGGAAGAAACTAAAACCAAAAAGAAACAAGAAATACAGAAAATCTGATGAGTTAACCAGTTTAGACAACTGATAACTTGGAAGAAGGATAGACTTGCAATATGAGGACAAATTACGCTTTGACGGTTTCATTATTCTTCAAGACCAAAAACCGAGACTTCTTGTTGGTGGTAATCAGATCATAAATTTTTAGCTTCTGAGAAATAAATAAAGACTTCTCAGGTGATCACTTGTAATATGCAGACCTATTGGCTACTTTCTAACCGTTAGATCAATGCTGCTTGGAGAACAAAAGCCAAACGACTGAAAGAGAATATACACTGACAATTTGTGGATGCAAGAAAGCACCATCTCTTATATTTTGATTGGTCTTCTTTTTACGATAAATGATGTTTTGATTTGGTCATCTTATTTGTGTTTCACGTCTCTTATGTGTACATACATCTTTGCCTATAGTACAATTTGTCCTCAAATGCTACGCAATTACCATAAACTAGATGACAGCAAGGAAAGATGATAATCTGGATTTAAGCACGTAAAATAGTTGTCCTCTAGCTTTGTACCATTTGGCTACTGATTATGGTGATCTTGACAGAATTGGGCAAATGGACAGCCTGCCGATTAAAATAACTGAAATAGACTGACAATATTATGAATGACCCAAACTGTAAATACATTTTTTAGTAAGTCAACGATCTACAGTACAGTAAAGGAAGAGTACGAAGAAATGAAAGATGGCAGGTTCAGAATAATTGTGTCTTATTCATATCTTTTTGCTTTATTTGGTGGGAGAGGACAGAGAGCAAAGAAGGATGATGAACACTGAACAGTATCTTTCCTGATTTCCACAAATAAATTAAATACTATCACTCCTTACACCAGGTGGCAAAAACATGAGATGGTAAACAGAGTACCTGGCCCTTCATCGCTTTCCTCTCCGAGAAGAAAAACATCCAAATCCTGGTCAGCAGTTGATGAGGCTGCCTTCTTGTTTGTCTGGGTTGTTGCCCCGATCATTGGTTTAGAAGTTGTTCCTGCTGATGAAATATCCTTTGCCTCCTCGACATTTGCCTTTTCAGCAGATATTATTTTCTCTTCGTCCATGTATTTCTTTTCATACCTACACCAAATGTAGTTGATTAAATAATGAAGCTAACTACCAGAGCAAAATCAAAGAAATGCATGTTCAACTATTTGTGCCTAGGCTGGCCTACTTTTTAGTCCGTTCCAAAAAAAATGTAGCAAACTCTTTAATTTCAACTTTCCACATGGCATGTTTAAGACCACAAGATTAATGGGTTTATGGTACATTTGGCATATCTTTAATTTAAGATTACAAAATTCAAAAGTTTTCTTTGTTTTCTTAAAATCCGTGCCAAGTCAAAATAGGCCAAACAAATTTTAACTTAGGGAGTATATGACTTCCGATGGTGTAAAGAAGTTGGGCTCTTTACTGAAAATGCTTCTTCAGATTTCTCAAGGAAATAGAAAGCTTCCATTAAAATTATCATTCACAGAGTTTTATTCACTGTGCGTCCACAATAATACTGCTATCTTCTTATAAATTTTCCTACTTCATCACTGAACTAACAGGAAAAATCTGCACATGCACATATTTGACCAAATTTTATGAAACTGAGAGGAAATAGTATGAACTCAGCACACACAATTTGACAGTTTCATAGGAATGAGAATGACCAGAAAGCATCTTTAAATGACCAGCCCAGTTCATATCTCCATTTCGATGATTGAAGGTTTAACAATAGCTATATTCTCTTAAATACTTGTCAAAAACTCATCTTATAATCCTGACCAAGTGATATTACAGCAGCTTTCTTATACAAAAAGTCTTTACCCAAAATTACAGAACAACGCACAAAATAGATATTTAATTATCGGCGCATGTTATTGCAATATATTCCAAAAATACAAAATAAGCAACACATCCAGCTTGATGTAAGGAAGAAGAGATTATTTTTCCAGAAAGGTACTTACGGTGCCAAATGACTGTTACCTAGAATGAAGTAGATTCTCCAAAACTTTCTCTCTCTCATTATGCGTGGGCATATCTCATACCTCAACTTTGAGATTTCCTGCACATAAAGAAAAAAAGGAAACGAACATGTAAATGCTGTTAGTTGACTTAGTTCTACTAACTGCCAAATTCATCTTTATCAGAACAGCATAATTCTCAACAGCTTGACCCCTGTCAACTATCCCTCAAATCAAAAGGGATATAACGGGAAAAACAGAAAGAGAGCTAGAACTTATTTGAACCAGTATATAAACTCTTCCACCGAGCAGGTCCAGTGAAACATAGTAGCCTTCATCCCAATTATTGAAAAGTAACTTTTATCTTTGAAAAGGGTGCAGCCCTCAACACAACTATGATCTACATTGACGTAACAAGTCACATTTAGCACTAGGAACAACAAAAATATGACCAACACTAGTTAAGTGTTTGAAACTCAATAGACCATAAGAGAAGTGGCAGTCAAGATGCCTTATTATATAAGATCGATTAAGCACCACGTAAGTAATATAAGAAACTAGAGATCTTTTCTATACCAACTTTGACCAGGTAATGACAATGAGAGTCATACCTTGACAGATGAACGAACAAGTTTTGCATGTTTTTCCTGAAATTCTGTAAGATCCTGCCGAATGTTTGAGACTGTAGGAATATCAGAGATCTCTGACTCATCTGCAAACCGATAGACGTTACAGTTAAGCCAGTATCTTCTCACGATGGATGACTCAAGAAATCGAAAGAAGATGCACATAATTGAACAGGGAAATGAAAATTGGTAAAAAATTATCCACACTCGGTGTTTGTTCCAACCAATGAAGCATGACACATGTCTTCACATATGCTTTTATTACTAAAGCATAGTAAATTCATACGAATTCTCACCTTAACTTATGACTTAACCTTGGTAAATCAGTATGTATGTGATAAGTTTTTAACAAGAAAATTCAGTAACTAATTACATCTTCATTTTGTTCTGATTGCTTACAGAATAGCCGCTCATGAAAAGCTTCTTGAGCTTCAAAAAATGTGTCCAGAATTAAAGTACTCCCCCCACCCCTTCCACCGTGATCATATGAAAATAGTTGGTGATTGAGAGATCGGAGACGGCTAGATCTGATTTCTTCCAATTTGGAGTTTAAACAATAACAATCTGCAAACACGAAAACGCACTACAGGAATTTGCAGATTAAGCACAACAAAATGAATAAACTTACAAATTAAACGACAACAATCTGCTAATACGACAATGTACTACATTTTTCTACTCTTTTTCAGAGATGCTGGTAGCAATGCATGCATTAGAATGAGCACGCGACACACACAGAGAGAGAAAGCGAGCAGAACAAGTACCTTGAAGTTGAAAATTCTGGAATGTATCCCTAGTGATGCCCTTAACGAACTCTCTCAAGTCGTCAGTGACTCCAAACTTTTCGAGATCAGCCGGCGTAGGAATAGCCGAAGCAGTTTGAGGGGAAGTTGAGGAATCCGCAAGGCTAGAGAGTGCAGCGGCAGCGGGAATTTGAAACTTGATCTGATCGGCGCGTTTAGAAGCTTCGGAAACGATCTCCTTAGAGCGCTTAGAAGCTTCGGCGGCAATCTACTTTGAACGCTTGGAAGCCTCTGAAATGACGTCGGATAACTTAGCGGAGCCAATACTGAGCTCCTGTGTACGCTTAGCAGCTTCTACAGTGAACTCCTTCCTCCGCGAAGCTCCGTGCCTTGAGCCACAAATCCATTAAAAGCCACTTCGAATCTTAAAAAAGGTTATTTGGAAAAATAGTGAATTTACCTATATTTATTTTGCTGTATTTATTAGATTCAGGGTAGCCGAATAATAAGGAATGATAGACTGGAGTGAAGTCTACGCTATTGACGGTGGAAGCGTGTAACAAGGTGCAGCTACGAATGAGAGTTTACTTTGAAATAAATTTATCAAATTTTCATAAAAAATTAATTTCAAATCAATTTTAATTTGCATACCCTTATTGTGGAAAAGAAGTCAAACAATGAGTGGACTAAGATATGGACGAACAACTTAATTAAGTTGATTAAGATTTTATAGTAATTATCTATTTTTTCACAATGTTTATATCATAAATACAACTTTACACACATCAATATTAGGGGAAAGTCTTGTTAGTTTGATAGATATCAAAAATATCGATATGCATAATCAAGCCATAATTTATTTTGAATGGATTATGGACTTGGTAATTTGTTTTCTAAGGAATTAGTTGGATCTGATTATGGTCCATCAAATTTGTTCTTTTGGATGGATATATTTTTTAATTGGAGAAGAGCTATAATC
>JAJONR010003896.1:0-106082 GCA_029582245.1 Solanum etuberosum | reverse complement strand
AGTTACCAATTTTAAAATTTTACTACTCCCCCCCCCCCCCCCCCAACGGGATATCTGAATGCATGTCCTAGAGCATTTTAGGCGTCATAGTTCTAGCCTTCTAGGCATGTTCCTTGCATTCCCATTGTTTGAGTATTTGCACTTTCTTATTGTCAGAATGTGAATGATTAAAATCCAATCATTAAATAGCTGACATTCAGTGAAGTATTACTGAAAAAAAATTAATGGATATAGATGAACTAATCATTTGGAAGAAAAACTTGGAACGGAATCCTTCAATGACTACTGGTACTTTTGGTAGAGGTATTTTGACTAGAACTTATCCATGTAATATTTCCTTAATAATGGTTCTCATCTGGAGAAGAAAAACACTCTGTATATCTGTACCTTGTCTTAGCCTGATGTTCCTGCTTTCTCTCTCATTCTCTGTCTCTCCCTTAATTTTTTTTCTTCTGGAAAGCAGGAAGGGTATGCGGTGATTGATTTAGGAATCCTCAGTCCTTCAGAATTAAAGGACATAGTCCTCTCCAAGTTTATTGCTTTGTTATTGCAGGTATTGCCACTTTTAGCTTTTAATGTAGGCATAATACATAAACAGACACTCAAACTTGGCCTCAGCCGGAAAGTAAACACTCCAACTTTGAGAATGAACATCTAGACACCTCAACTCGTCTCACTGTGTCAGTTGAACACTCCAACTTTCAAAATGATCATCTAGACACCTCCAAAAATTTTGTGCCACGTCCGCGTCGGGTAGCGTCGGGTGTCCATGAGACACACTGGGAACGAGTTGGAGTGTTTAGTTGTCAGTTGAGACCAAGTTGAGGTGTCTCGATGTGCACTCTCAAAGTTTGAGTGCTTACTTGCCAGCTGAGGCCAAGTTTAAGTGTCTATTTATGTATTATGCCAATAATCAATTTTTTGCCAGGCAAGGTATTTTGTTGCAGAAAGCTTTTCTTGACCTGTATCTAATGATAGATACCTACTCATGCCTCTTGTTTTCGGTATAGTTTGTTTCACAAAAGCAAAGGCCTGTCAGAGGCAGTGCATCAAAATTGTTATTAGACTACATTCGGACTTCCCCATGCAAGGTGAATATAATCCAATTTAACTCGACCTTTGCACACACAAATGGTATAAACTTTTGTGGGCAAGAAATTCCTTTCTTTTGATATTAGACTGATGATTTTCAATAACACATTGTCGAATGTATATCACTTATGGCACCTGCAGACTGCTGTTACTGCATCCGGTTGTTACCTTTGTCCTGCTCCTGGCTCCAAAGGCACTAAAGTGTTGATTTGCTGCTCTACTGATGCTGAGTTGACACTAGAGTTGCTAAATCCATACTTGACTGAAGGATATAACAGCACTATTTCAAAAGAGGTAGAGCACATTGTAGCAAATGGGAGGTCATACTCAGATCAGTGTCCTCAAAGTATGCTTGGAATGCAATTTTTGAACCTAACATCTTCTGATTCCGTTTTAGCTGAAGCCAAAAGGGAGGGCATTCTTAGTGAATCTACCTACAAGCGCATTATTTCTCTGCAGAGAGAGGAAAGCAATAATTTCAAGTTCAAAACTAATATTGCGCTCAAAAACAAGGTGGAACACAGAGTAGAATACACAGCTTCTGCTCCAAACAAAGTACTCCATCCTGAAAAAGTTGGGTACTTCATGAACAGATTTATAGTGAAGTGGTATCTGTGCAAGCAAAACGCTTACACTTCATATTTCACGAATAATTCTAATCAACTCCAAGATTTTGGAGAAGAAAGATGGAACTTTTGCAATTCTTGTGTCCTTGGCCATGATCAAATGGTCAGGGTCCGTTACATGATTGATGCTGATTGGTTGTACCTAGCAACTTTATCAAAGAGAGAGGATAGAAGCATTGTTCATGAGGAAGAACTTTCCCTTTCAGCAGAGTCGCGAGTAATGAGCAACATAAACTTGTGTTCTGCTTGTACAAAAAAATCAGCTGAAAGAGCTCTCCACTTATTGAAGGCCATTCCTGTCGCTGCAAGAAGAGCTTTACCTGTCTTGGTCAATGTGGATGGAGTGTTGCTAAGCATACCAGTAAGTCGATGACTGTTTTTAGGTCTGTGTTTGTGATACTAATCTGATAGTATTTTTTTCTACAGCTAACGACCCTCCTTGATACAGCTTTTCTTCATCATTTATGCTATTTAGCCTAAATCTTGAGGCTTTTATTGCCAGCTCATCATTATATGAACCTGATAAACGAAGGGACTGTTTCAACGGCTAACAAGTTACTCAATTGGTTTAGTTTCCTACAGAGACTGGTGAAAAGCAGTTTAGGCCAAGATTTCTGGTTGATCCAAGGGGATTAGACCAAAGTGGAGATATTCTCTCTTTGAACCCTGCTAAAATATCTAGGCTGTTCTGTTCTGGCCTTAAGAAAATGAAGGGCCATTCTAGAAAGATTGGAAATGGCTCATATGTAGCTGTTCCATTCTCATAGTGTGCCTTGTCTCAGGCACTGATCCTCTACTTTGTGCTTCTAACATCCACCTATGACCCAACCAATGTTCTATTGCTGTTTCTTTTCCTTTACTGCATCACTGAACATATACAGAAGGCATGGTAGCACAAAACTTCCTGGTTATAACTAATTACTGACCAGTAACTTGATCTTTCTCCTCTTCCACTTACTTACCAAAAATAAGCAAGAAAATTACTTATTTTCCACCAGGAAAACAGTTTCCTTTCATACCAAACACACCAAAATGTAGGTTTACTATTTCTGAGGGCATTAATAGTGTAAACAACAATCACAACTATCCCTGAAAATTTTGGTTTTTGTGTTCACACGTTCCATGCTGGTTTTGGTGTGTCAATTTCTGTTTCACTCTCCCAGTTTCTTCTTCTCATCTCAGTGGATTAGCTGATGCCTGATAGCCTGTACTAATTTGTTTCTTTTGCTTCTTCTCAGAGTGTGGGTTTCCAGCACTGTCCTTGCTTGGTGGCATCCGCTATATTTAAGCCAAAAGTCCCACTCGGTGGAGGTTACAATTCATTCCTCTAGCTGGTTTACAATGTGAACTTGTTCATGTATCATTATTAGTTGAGCTGGCCTTCTGATGTTTCCAAAGAGGGGGAAAATCTCTGCTGGATGGAGGTTATAATATATTCCTCTGGTTGGTTTACGATGTCAACTTGGTTCATGTACCATTATAAGTCTAGCTGGCCCTCCAAAGTTACCAGAGGGTAAAAAACCTCTGCTGGATGGAGATTACAATTCATTCCTCTAGTTGGTTTACAGTGTCAACTTGGTTCATGTACCATTATTAGTCTGGCTGGCACTCCGGAGTTACCAAAGGGGGGAAATCTCTGCAGGATGGAAGTTACAATTCATTCCTCTAGTTGATTCACAATGTGAACTTGTTCCTTGTATCATTATCAGTTTAGTTGGCCTTCTAATGTTACCAGAGGGGGAAAAGACTCTTCTGGATGGACGTTAGTATTCATTTTTCGAGTTATAATTTATTGCTCTGGACTCTAGTCGTTTTACAATGTCAACATGGATCATGTATCTTTATGTGTTGCTGGCTGATGTTATTGAAGGGGAAAATCTCTGGTGGATAGAGGATACAATTCATTCCTCTAGTTAGTTTACAATGTTAACATGGTTCATTTATCATTATTAATGTAGGGTTCTGGGTAATTTCTTGTATATTAACCGCGCAAAGTAGAGATGGAAAAAACTGCAGACCATAAAGCCATAAAAGTAGTTTATATTCACAGATCACAACTTGCCACCCCATAACACAGTTCACCTAGGTTCAACACAGCCTCTAAAATGGAGGTAAAACATATGCCTCCATTGACAATCTAGACCCAACAAAACTAAAGCTGCAACTCTACTGTAAGAATCCCATCACATCCAATGTATTTTACCTCAGGGTGAATTTAAATGCAATAAACTAGTTATACATTGCATTTTCTATAGTAGCCAAAAGAATATACATTTACACAAACTAACTACATTAACTATAGAATTTAGGCATCATCAGTGTGGTTATCATTGTCATGGTCGCCTTCATAATACTCATCGTCACGTTGGATATGCTTATCTTGGGTATGCTCTGTGAATTCAAGACAGGGTAACAGCAAGAAAGCAAAATCAGAGTTAGATCACTGTAGTTCCACATTTGAGCATGTTGTGTGCTTATTATAGTCAGATTTCTACTTACGATTCACACGCTCATCTGGATTTTGTTCATCTTCATCAAAATCAGGAATATAAAAGTCAGGTGGTACCTATAAAAATATGAAAATTTTCAGACTCCCAAGTGACTATCTTCCCCAGATACCTTACCTTCAGGCACCAATCACAATCATGGCTAGATGCATTAAATGCACTTCTAATGACAGTTACGGCACATCGAAAATGCAGGTTGCTCTTTTTATGCATTGGAGAAGCATTCTCACAATGGTAAATGTATTGAATGATTGTAGCATGTGTAGAAAGCTGAAACTGCATTTTACATACTTATGTATTTTCAAAATCAACATAAAGCATCAAAGAAGCAATCACTTAAAGGGGCAAAACGCATCTCAAGTGCAGTTCTTAAGCAATCCGAGTACATATAAACACAAAACATAGCATGCAATTATGTACATATAGCTTGTATGTGTGACTTGATTTACTTGGCAACAAAAAACTCCAAAAGATGCACTTGACTTACCTCTTGCATCTGTACACTCGGAGCATGCTGGAGGCAACGGAGATTTTCCATCACTTGCATTTTTATGGTGCCAATGTATGATTTGCTATTCAGGTTCTCCTGTTCAATCAATGAAACAGGTGATTAGAGCAAGATCACGATGCCAATTTGTTATCATTTTTATTTGAAAATGCTTATTGAAACATGACATCACTGGATCAAGCAATCGGTCATCTTATGGATGTAACATTATAAATATCAACAAAATTTTGAGGAAAAGGACTCCACACCTTGAGTGACTAAGATGATGACATGCGGGTAAGTAAAGAAAAGCAACAAAACGATTCAACTTACTATGTGTCCACCAGGAAGCTTCAGTGAATAATCAGGGGCAAAATATTTGATGTAATCATTGTCTGGTATTTCTGCAATTATTTATAAATTAATAGTGTGAAATAGAATTATTTCTAAAAATTAAACCATTAAGCTCATTTCAATAAACATCATATAAGCAGATAACTTGAATTTCTTACTAGAAAATGTGAACCATGAAGCAAATTTCAGATAACTACATTATAAGCTGATATTTTCTTAATCTAAGTTAAAATCAATTGCTTAAACAGCTCAAGAAGTCCAAAGGAAGGAGTCAAATTTCAAGAACCCCAGCTTCCATATACACCTTGTAAAGTTATTATCTAGTCACGCCTTTGACCAAAATCACCAAATATTAACGTGAACGGTTGAAACTAATACATTTTCTATTTAATTACCCACTTAGAATATCTTAATACCAACAAGAAAAAAAAGAGCAGTTACATAATACAAAATGGAAGAGGGAGGAGTAAATACAAAACTGTCGCACTTACGCAACTGGGCCTGATACCAATACCTCAAATACATCAAGCAACAGATCTATACTTAGAACCATGTTCAATCAATTAATATCCCAATGAACTATCCCCTCAATCCCCCAAAAAGTTGGGCTCAGCTATATGACTAGCATCCAAAATAAGGAGATGGAGTTTTACAATACACCAAATTAACCTTCAACATCAAATTCGCCACAGTGAACATCGGTCCACCATCTAGCTCAACCTGGAAATAAAAATTCTTCTCTGCACTCTGTCAGTAATTTAATTCCCATGCTCACAGCCAATTTAAGCTGCAAATGTTCTGTTCGAATCCAAACTATTCCAATACTACTCTGCTTATTAGAAATTTGTCTTTTAAGGCAAATTAAGAGTTCTCAGATTTAAAAAAAGAGTTCTTGGATTCACTACAACCAGAAGTTCTCTAAATCGCATACTTATTATACCTACATATATAAATCTTGAACCTGACCAAAAGAACTCCTACCTAATATCGAACATAAAGCAACTGGAACAATAATAACCAGAACTTAAACCAAAGAAATCAGTGCCATCCTGTTCTGCATAACCACTTAAGGGATCATCTCCGTTATGCATTTGGATCCTGACTAAGCCACTGACAGTCTCGAGGCATTACAGAAACAAGCATAAGAGGCAGTGTGAAAGCATTGCACAAAAATAAAAGCCTGCTCATCATACCATTAGGAAGCTCTGTGTCTAAAAGAACTCCAGTTTCCAGAGCCCAACAACGGGCGACATTCTCTTTTGTGTATCCCCCACCTCCAGTTACCTGTAAAAGGTCCCATACAGTTAAACAGATGCAGGTAGCTAGTTATGAACCAGAAATGGAATTCGAATTGAGAAACACCCACCAGCAGCGGCAAATTAAATTTCTTCACAAACCTTACACATTCAGCATGTCCTGTAAGAATCATTCATTGATAGAAATAGATTAAAAATCACCAGAAGACAAACCAATGCATTCAATCTCACCAAGAGCTGAATATTAGAGATTGAACACAATCCTGAAAGTGTTTAAAATAAGAAACCAAATACAAGTAGAATAGCACCATCAATGGAGAGGTTGAAGCAGCCCAGACGGTCTCCAGCAAGCGAATCTGCCCCACATTGCAGAACTATTGCGCCAGGTAAATATGTTTCAACAACCTTTGAAATAATCTATGAAATGACATGTTGCAAGTGAGATGCTTTAATAATTAAATTAGAACGTAGTAAAACTAATATGATAGAAACTTTCTTTACAAACTTACTGTTTTGAAGAGTCTAGTGAAACTGCCGTCATCTATTCCATCCTTGAGAGGCACATTTATGGAATAGAATCTTCCATCTCTTTCCCCTGTATCCTTCAGAATAAAACCACGGTAAGCAAATCTAGAGGTGTTCATAAGAGGGGCCTTCCCTAAATGCAAGGGGCAGGAGTTTCATCCGAAAGGATGAATTTACACTATCAAGAGCAAACATGAAATTCAGATGCTCTTGCGGTACAAATGTATTTCAATTTTGCCCTAGGCTGGGAGTAGAAATCAAAAAGCCAATAATGATTCCAAGTTATTGAAATCTTTGCCACAAATGACGCCGTATATGTGCTTTCTCAGGAAAACTCATGTTAGTTATTGGTTTAAGAATTTGGAATCGCACAGATACTTCAACAGTAAAACCTAAGTAGGTCAAAAGCCCCATTTTTCTAAACTTCCCCTCTTTAGCCCTTTATGATAGCACAAGGGGGTGGATTTCCACCCAAAAAAGCAGTGCACAACCCAAGGAATTTATAATAACAGTAAGTTTGGCATGAATGATGACATAAAAGCTACATAACTTGAGAATGTTTTGATAACATAAATAGTGTTATTAGGGCCCGTTTGGTTTGCTGCATAAGCTAATATAATACATGTATTAAACAATGTATAAGTTATTCATTGTTCGGTTATTTGTTTTTGTTGTTTTCATAAACTCTGCAATAGTTATACATTGTTTGGTTACTTATTTGATTGTCCTAAACAATAATATCCATATAACTTATGCAGAGATCTATGTATTATTTTATGCAGGATAGAATGTGCAATAAGAATATTCAGAAATTAACAATACATGGATTAAAGCTACTAAATGGTAAAATAACCCTTCATGTACACAGTAACCAAAATTCTATTTTGTTAAAAAATAAGAACATATTTAATATATACACACTAAATAATTATTTTAATACAAAAACCTAAACATTCGATAATAAACAATCTCTACGTGGCAATCTTTGTATTATAAACCCTGCATTACCATCCTTCATTACTATCATTACTAATACCTACATTACAATCCTTTGTATCACTAATTCATGTATTACCTTACACTAAAATCCATGCATTGCTAATCCATACATAACTTGCTTCTAAACAAAACGACTCCTTAATGAGGAGGCAAAAGATCTTGCATACAAGGTGTACACAAAGCTGCATATCTTGATTCTTGAGAAGTATCAATGTTTTCTCTGCTTTCAAACCTTGTATTAGTACTAAAGATATCAATAATTACTTTACATCCAAGAGGACAACCAATAATGTACAAACATACACACACACACGACCTAATTTCCTTTTCAATTATTCTCATAATTTTTTGACTCATTTCCTAAATGGCTGAGTTCTCTGAAATTTGAATAGCTTTTTCAAACTCTTTGCTTGATATTAGATTCTAATGACAAGCTACCTTATATTTTGTGGGTGAAATATAAGGGTTAAAACGAGTTAGTCATGGGTTTGGGTTTTAATTATTGTGAATCAAAATGTGGCACCAATTAGAAATGACATGTGGCTTTTTAAAGAGTTAAAATTGACCTGAATATTTCTGTTAGGTTGAGGGGTATGTTTGAGCCCAAATATAAACCTTAAGGGTATTTTTAGACCCAAAGGTGGAAGAGGGGTATTTATGAGCCTTTTCCCTATATTTTAAAGCAACTACTCTGTTTGCCACCTTTTATTCTTGAAGGAAAACACAAGATATCAAAATTTACACACTAAGCATGTTATATATTTTTAAAATTTTGATATGACATTTTACTTTATAACATTGATGTCCTACGCACTTTGACATCTATCGAATACATGATAACTTCCACCAATACAACTATCAATGCTTAGGCAGATGGAAATAAATCATCTATTGTTACCATTGTTGGGATTCGAACCTTTGTCCTTAAGGTTGTTACTCCAACTCTTTGACTACGAGCCACCCCCGAGGGATTGATATAACATCCTTTTAGCTATTTCAAGTTTTGACATTTCAAAGATTTTTCTCCCAAGTCTTAATCTCTAAACTCGTTAATCTCTTTTGGGATGGAAGAATTTTTTTTATAACAAAGATGTAGGAACCAACGTGCACGCTCAACCAACCCACTACGTACCTAATACCTCCCCAACACGTGTTGGGTATGGAGGGAGTGTACCTACGCCTCTATATTGAATAAATAAGCTTCTTAGGTCTTAATCTCTATATATCCAAGAGGATCGTAGAATAAGGTACAATCACAATAATAAATAGCACATAGAAGTCAATGAAATTCAAGTGAGCCCGTAAGAAATTAGCTCATGTTAGGTTGTCGACGTAAAAAGAAAAATCTAGAGAACAAAAAGAAGAATGAACTGTGAATATAGAAGTACCTTCATATCACCAGTTCCAGGAAAGAACTTATCCCCATACTTGTGGAAACTAACGGTCATTACCCTGCAAAAAGATCTAATATTAGAAACTTAAAATTCCAGCAACTGTCTCACAATATTTTGGACTGCACCAATTTTGGTAAATATTTATCCCATTCCTCAGTTGAAACACATCACGAGGAAAAGTGCACTTTCTACACCAAAAAGATTTATATAAGGCTTTAACAAGCACCTAGCAGAGCATTAATGCACTTAATAAAATGCTAATGAATATATAGCATTTTGATAAAAAATGTCAAAGCTATAGAACATAGTAGCAGCAAAAATCATACCAGACAAAAATGTTCCAACTGTGCAGTACACAAACAAATCAACTGATTAGAAGCCAATTTTTTCGAAAAATTGAAGTATTCAACTGGTGCCAAGGTGGAAGCTTCATACTAACAGCTATTGAATAAAGAAGCAATTTAATAATCAAGTGAACATGTGACACTTTAATTTATTCCTATTCACAGATTATACGAGGGTAAGACAAAGATGCTTCTGAGAGGTCCCATCTACAGTAGTATAAAGAAGCTTCACTACAGATTTGTTACTGGCAAAGTCGATCATCATTCAGGTTCTCGGCGTCTCACTCTAGACTCAATAGCTACTACTTTAAGCCTTCATATTGATTTAAGATTTATCCTCAGGTTTGACATTAGAGAAAGAAAAAACAGAGAAGGAAAAACGAAAAATTGGAGAAAAACTACAGAAAATAATTCCACCTGTCAGTGAAATAAAAGGCCTCTTCTACACCATCACCATGATGCACATCAATATCAATATAGAGCACCCGCGGATGATACTTTAGAAGCTCCAATATCCCCAGAACTAGGTCATTGATATAGCAAAATCCTGAAGCCGCACACTTCTTGGCATGATGCAATCCACCAGCCCAATTTATTGCAATATCACAAAGCTTATTATTCAATCTACGTGCAGCATCTGCCACTAAATCTTTGTTAGCAAGTGAATTTGAGACTTCAACAGTAATAGCATGTTAACAAGGCCGATTTTACCTATTGTTCCACCAGCATATATTTGACAGAACTCGAATAAGTTGTCAAATACAGGGCAATCTTCTCCAAGATTATCTGATAAGTAAACAGATAAGCAATAGTACAACATCACATTATCCAAACAAATCATCTAAAAAGACGTGATGCCAAAAAGCATACTCTTTAGAAAATATATGATATCGAAATTAGTTTCCATTTTGATCTTATAGTGAGTTGTTAACTACACCTATTCATCATACAAAAAAAGTCGGAAAAAGACCAAACAACCAAGACATATACAAAAAAATAGGAAGGAGAGAAACTAGAGACAGTAAGAAGGAAAAGCTGACAATAATTAGGATGAAATCAAAATATACATTTTTGATGGCGACTTGGTGTAACTTAGAATACATATGTGAAGTTGGCAAACTGATATAGTTCATTAGGTACCAGAATTAGTAGAAGGGACTATTTTTGTACATTGTTGTAATATTTAGCACTCTCTTAGTGCTGCAAACAATGAAACTTATTTACCAATAAAAGAAGTGGTTGGGTTGGAGGTAATTGTTGTTCTATATGCTCCACCCCCCCACCCCTCCTTTCAATCTCTAGAAATCCATTAAAACTGTTAAAATAGAGCACATGAAAACATTCATATAGGTGATCTAGTCATGTTCGTACATTCTCTAGTTTTGTGCTAGAGAACCTAATTTTTCAATATTCATTGAGACAAGTCTAAGTGTAGTAACATGAATACTGAGGATTTAACTGGCTTCGGATTTAGGTGTAGCTGTTGGTGGTGGTGGCATCCTTGTTTTATCGAAGATGACGAGTAATAGTACAAGCTAGATTCATATCAATAAGTATGCAGCTCAAAGATGATATTTCAAAGGAAAAGAGATAAAATAAGGCAATGTTCAACACTTACATCTTGCCATTTCACTAGGGAACAAGTTCTGAGTATCTGGGGTTATTCTGTTCAAGAATTCTACATAATCAGCAGAATGAAACTGCGCTAGCTCCACTGGATATGCTTTGTGAGGCCTCTACACAGTTCAATCAAAAAAGGTAAACCAAAAATAGTAAAGTAAAAGAAAAAGAGTGAAGGGTCAAAAACACGTTTGAATTCGAGTTTCATATTTGAACTATCACCAACTATTTATCATTAATACCTCAACTATTAATTGTTCCCAAAACACACCCGAAGGATGGTGATATTTCAGGCACGAAAAGGGACAGCTGATAGCTGAGTTGTGTTTAGATAAGTAGTTAGCGATAATTTGCATAGGAAACTCACACACCTCATAATTCAAGTATGAAACTTGAAAAAACAGGATACTATTAGGCCGTACCTCATAACTCAGGTATGAAACTCGAAAAAAAGGATATTTTTCAGTGGGTTTTTTACCATTAACTCTTAAAAAACGGAAAACTTCACAAACACAAAAGAGAAAAGGATAGAGTAACAAACATAAACTTCCATCTTGCTGTGAAGTCCATATGCTAGAACCAGATGATGAGTCATACACAACCTGTGCGGCTTCATTGGATGGTTCGGACCAAAGTATACGCTTCCAACATCACCTGTAACAAAAATTCCGCTTACATAAGCAAAATAAACACTCGCATACAGAATGAACAACACCTAGGGTTTGTGATTTCTCCAGTGTGAAGTGAAAAAGGAGAAAAAGAGAAAACTCTTACCGTCGTAGAAGTAGGAGATTTTGTCCTTGGACCTCATTGTAGAGGGAATATCTATGCAGAGAAGAGACTAGCCGGAGTAGATTACGGAACTTCGCCGGCGGGAGAGCTTTCCCGGCTTGCCGTCGGCGATTTGCTGTGAAATGAAACAATGGACAACTTCGTGGACTTATATGTATATCTTTGAAATTCCGAAAAAAAAAATAGGAAGATTTAATGGTCAAAAATACCCTCAATTATTATTTTTTCGAATTTTATTCTTTAACTATTAGTGTTTTTTTCATAAAAAAATTATAGATAAATGTGTTTTTGACTATTATCTCAATAATAAATTATAATATATTTGACCAATAAATGAATTGCATATTACATCCATCAAACAATAATAAATGAATTGCATATCACATCCAGTAGTTGGAAACTAATTTAGAATTATAGTAAATGTTAAGGGCAAAAAAGGAAATGATATTTTTTATATGTTTAAGTGGACAAGTAAAAATGAGAATTTATAGTTTTAGTAAAGTGAACAAATAAAAATGAATTATTGTTTGATCAATAATTGACTAATCAAATACTTAGAACTATTTTGTACATGTTTTTTTGTTTACCGAGGTTGGTTATGGTGGATATGGGGAAAGGTAGAAGTAGGTCGAACAAATACATGTGAGCGGCGATTAGATAGGAGATGACATACATGCAACTTACTAAGGACATGACCTTAAATTGAGTATCGTCCAATTTCTGATATCAATATTGCCATTATTACTCTTCTACTATCTTATTCTCCGCTTTTGTTATTACATGTTTCCTTTATTTTAATTTTTATTGTATTATTTGTTGTTGTTATTGTTCTCTTTCTCCTTTATTTTAACATGCCATCTTTACTACTGTATTTCCTTTCCATACATACTTTCTTGTATGCTTCACTTGAGTTGACGGCCTATCGAAAACAGTAGACCCTCACACAAGTTTTGACAATAAGGGGGAACATAGTTCCACTCTGTTTTCATTGTTAAACAGTAGCATTTCATCAAAAAATAGAGCAATGTCTCAATTGTGGCAGTTATAGATGGACAAAAAAAACTGATTATTAGCTTTAGAACATCAAACTTTTCAATGTGCAGGCTGCATTGTCTGCTGCATCTAACCAATTATTAGCTTCAAGAACATCAAAAATTTCAATGTGAATAACACAAAAAATCTCTTTTGTGCTCGAGTTTCTTAGGAATGAGCGCGCAGCAACAACCATTTTATTGCTTCTTGCCAATGCCATGAGACATATTGTAGATCCCCCTGGCCTGAAACATCATCCAAGAACGGATTTACAGTTGATTCAAGGAAACAAAGAAATGACTCGGACTATTTGATATGGTAGAAACTCACAATCATGAAGGTAGCTGTAGTTGCCAAAGCAAGTGGAATGGCAACTGAGGTAATCTTGTCTACGGGGCCTTTCAGGTGTGTATACTTGTAAACACTCTGGAAATACTTTTGTTTCGCAGCAAGCTTTTCTCGGGGATAGAAGGGTGTTTCTGACATCCTGCATAATTCATTAACTTGTCAACGCAGAATCTCACGACAAATAAAATATCATAGGTGTTAAACTAGGATGGTAAATAAACATAGAAGAGGTTCTTTAGCATGCATCCTTTTCGCTTTGTTAGAAGTTGTGTGATTTCCTTGTCTTATTTACCACTTCAGAGACATACATTG
This sequence comes from Solanum etuberosum, assembly GCA_029582245.1. NCBI lineage: Eukaryota > Viridiplantae > Streptophyta > Magnoliopsida > Solanales > Solanaceae > Solanum > Solanum etuberosum. The sequence continues at coordinate 92,394 of JAJONR010003896.1, read as the reverse complement.
ATCTTTCATCACTTTTGTGGCACACAAGGAGAGAGGGAAATGAAGAAGTGAAAAGCAAGTGGTCCTCTAATGCAAGAAAGACGTCAATTGAACACAAATCCGGAAAGAAGATGGCAAAGACTCAAGACTAATTAATGCAAGCAAGATGTCAATCAAACACATATTCGGAAAGAAGATGGCCAAGACTCGAGACTACAACCAATCAATCAGAAAGTAGAAAATGAACCATATGCCTATTGTTAGAAGGTACTAGTAAAAGACCTTCCATATTAATAATGCTAATCGGGATGGTCCGGATGGATATTACCAAAAAAATAAAAATTCAACAGTACACTGAGAAACAATGATAGTCGGACTCTTCTTCCCTCACCCCAACCCGCTTTTCCTTTTATAGTTAAAAAGTTATCGTATGAAGAAATGTCATGAAGGTAATGGTTGTCCAGTACAACACGTCAAGAGATTAAAAAGACCATTCAAAAGAAAGAAGAGAAACAAACATAGATAAAATAAGCTAACCATAACTTCACACAAAGATAGACCGACTTGGGTGCAATTTGCACACAAGTGTAGGCTCTATAGACTATTGTAAGCTCCATCTTTGCATCAAATAGGTTCAAGTATCAACAGATCAAGCAAGAAAAATTACAACAGCAAAAAATGGATACATCCTGCATCTTGAAACATGTCTCACAAATATCCAATATACTGACATTATTTACCAAGCTTGCTGATAATATTTAGGCCAACAAATAGAGTGCCTAATAATATTTTACATGCTGATAATTGCCGAAAGATAATGTTAAGCAGCATTCATTTTTCTTGATAAAGAAAAGGGGGAAGTGTAGAAGGAGAATGTAAAAGGAAACGGCTTTTATCAACACACTCAGATGATTTCAGATCTGTGTTCACCAGCATTTCTCCTAGCACATGGTTTCAATAGCTAACAGGCATAAGAACTGTTAGCATTTCGAGCACACTACGTGCCCAATTCTTATTAAAAAACGCTACGGGTGCAATTATCATCTCTAACAAATGTAAGATCAGCAGGAGCTGCAACAGCCACGCTTACATCATAGACATGCTTCACATAAATGAAGCTCGACGTCTTCCACTACCATGTCCAAAATATCTAATCCTTGAGCCAATTTAACTCCATTAACATGTGCTTTTAGGCATCAAATGGCAGTGCAAATCACTTGCTAGTTGCTAACAGAAAAAGAAATACAATCTCCCCTTATTGGCATTGATAATCAGATAGGAATTCTCTTGTTGGAGTGACTTAGCTAACCAACGCGACATTCAACTGTCAAATCCCCAACCCCCACACACACAAAAAAAAAGAGGAACTTTCTATCAAGTAACCTTTTTTCCATTGTTAACGAAGAACTAAGACAGCCCTGAATATCACATACCAACATTATAGCACCCAAGGGTAACACCTAATGGTCAATGAATTGGGTTGGCAAACATTAGGTCTCAAGCGATTTCTTCCTATCTGTTCAAGCCTTGATTGACAGTACCACCTATCTCTACTTGTGCGATGTAGCCAGCGGCGGAACTAGAGGTTATTCACCCAAACCCCCCTCAGCAAAAAATGACTTTGTATATACATGATAGATTTTCTATATTAACGTACATATATAAATTGTGAATCCCCTAAAACAACATACAAAAGGTTAGCTCAACGATCTAAGATATTCAAAATGCAGCCCAACATCAAGTACATTTTTATTTTTCAAACCCCTGATTGAAAATTATGGATCCGCCACTATAGGTAGTAGCAATAGTAGGTAGCGGCTACCCCTGGAATTAATTGAGATACGCGCAAACTGGCCAGAATCATGGTAAACATCAAATCGAAAACGAAATAAAAAACCACAAGATCCCATCTATCATATCAATCAAATAGATCAAATCAAACAAACCCATCAATCAAAACTAGCCACACATACAAAAATGAAACAAGATCATGTAAATAACAAAAAATAAAGGGTCAATGAAAAAACCAAATTCAAATAGAGAAATGAACTTACATGGAAAGTTAGAGAGAAATTCAATGAAAAGCAACGAGTCAGAGAGAAGAATAGACGCAAAGGGAAATCAATTTGTTGATTGAGGCTACAAGATTGTTACTTCCTATTTTACTGCCACTCAATTCGACATTGTGGGACTAACTAACTAATATTTCTATTTAAATTTAAAATAGAATATTTTTTTAGTTAAATTATATTTGTTATTAGGTATAATATAAAATTTCAATATTCAATATTTATAATAAAATTTGATTAATTTGGATTTGCATTGTGTAAGGCCCATTCGGAGAAAAGGTTTTTTTGTCAAAAATTTGGTGTAGCGTATATAAGGGGAAACACTCTATCAATTTGTTATTCCATATTCAGGACTCCAAATGGACATCTCTAATTGAAAAAGAGAGCAGTCTTATTCATTACATCACATTCTTTTATGGTGAAAATAGACGTTAAAAATGTTGGTGCTTGCAACTTTCTATAAACAAAACTCATGAGTTTTTTTTAGATTAACATTTGGAAGTGAGAACTAAACTTCAGCTTATCAATATTTATAATTAATTAACAGTTTCAACAAATATCGAAAATAACATCATTAATTCATAAAGATTGGTGTAAGATTTGCGAACACTTCACTTTTTCTAGATTTCACCTACGAAATTATATTGAATTTTTTATTATTTTTTAATTTCTCAAGTTTACATTATGATTTTAAATTAGTTGGTAACCTTTATTTTTTTCTTTAGGGATCCGAAAAGGAAAAGAAAAAAGAATAGGTACTCAATTGTCTGTTATAATAAAGAATAGGGAGTATTCTACAATTATGACAAGTTAAGGGGATATCTATGTAATTTGTTCCTATATTTTCTCTTTCGTCGCCGAACACAGAAAACGGAGAAGCATACTTCCCGCAGTTGTAGCAGTAGCTTGCCGGAGCCGGCGATCGGAGATACTTCCGTCCATAACCGAAGGTAAGTAAACACCTTCTCTACTTTCGAACATCTTCTGTGTGCACAAGAATGTTTCGGTTACTCGATTATGATTCTTTTTGTGGATTTTTGTGCAATGATAATTTCAATGATGATCCTTGTAATTATGCTTCATTGAACCGGGTGTCTATAGGAAAAAACCTCTCTAACTCGTAAACATAGGAGTAAGGTTTGCGTATATCTTGCCCTTCACAACTCCACTTGTGAGATTATATTGAATATGTTATCGTTTATAATATCTCTGGTGGTCGAGAGTCTATTGGAAACAACCTCTCTACCTCATGGTATGCGTACACTCTACCTTGTCGGACTCCACTTTGTGGTACTACACTGGGTATGTTCTACACTGGGTATGTTGTTATAATCTTAGGTGATGGTAGTGGAACAAAACTTAATTGAACATGTAAAGTGGTGGAACAAGAGGATTCAAAAGTGGTAGCGATTTTTGAACTCCTTTGTCACCTCAATAAAACTATCTTATGTCTAGGGGATTCAACTGTTTTTAAAACAACAGTTACATCATACCAACCCAGTGTAATTGTAATTTCACAAGTGGAGTTTGGGGAGGATTATGTGTACGCAGACCTTATCCCTACCTTGTGAGGTAGATGGATGGCTTTCGTAAATATTTGTATCTTTATTGCTAGATTCTCAACACTAATTAATGGAGCACCTTCAGGTTTCTTTCGGTCTCTCCTACTCAAAGGGGTTCGGAACATGGGGTTCTTCTGGCCCTGTTCTTTTTCTGTTGGTGATAAGAAGGACCCTGAAATATAAGTGGATAAATTTTTTTGGGATTGGTAAGTAAATAGAAACATAGTGGAAGTATTGCCCTGCTTGTTAGCAGATGACACTCACTTTGTGAGGTGCTGAAGCAGTGGTAGTCAAATATTTAAGATAATAGTGCCCCTACCTTTTGTTGCTATTGCTGGTTACCACATTAACTTGACTAAGAGTAGCATAGTTTTGGTGAATGCTAGAAATGTAATAGATGAGCTGGCAAGTACACATCCTGGGGACTATAGTGGAATATGTCCCGTCAGATTGGTAGGATGTTATTAAATGGTGTGGAACTAGAACCTTGAAAGAAGTAATATTTTTCTTTTGGAGGAAGGGTGACATTGATAAATAGTGTATTAGATATGTTGGCTGTTCAAATTCTTACCAAAGTTGAGAAACAACTGAACTGCTTGAGATGTAAAGGGATGCTGTGAAAGAAAGAAGGTATATTTGATCAATTGGTCCACACTGACAGTTGACTAAAGCAAAAACTAGTGGAGGATTAGTAGTGAAGAACCTAAGGCTTCATAATAAGAGCCTTTTTTTTCAAATGGCTGTGGTAGTTCTGCAGAAAAGGAAGAGCTATGGAAGGAGTTAGTAAAAGAAAAATATGAGGTGGATAGACAATTAGATACAAAGCTCTACATGCTTGTCATGGTGGCTGTATGTAATAGAGTAGGAACCTATGACGAGTTTTCAGAAGTAATCAACTGAAGCTGCACTGTGGTAAAAGATACGACTTTGATAGGATAAGGTGCTGGATAACTGCAGATCGAGACGGGTGTTAGGCTATCTTGCAACTTGGCCGACTGCCTGAATGATGATGCTGGAACCTATAGTATAGAAGAAATCTGGAGAATCGAAATATGGAAAATTAGCTGTCTGATTTTCAGACCGGACCGGATCCTACTCAAGGACACCAGGTCCAATATCAGCATGAAGGATGAAAATTTCTCAGTTAAGGCTTTTTATGAATGGTTTTAAGCAAAGTAAGCTGGGATATTGGCCATTTGCCATGGAAAATGATTTGGAAAGGAAATGCTGCTGGCTAAAGTTTCTGGTTTTGAATACATTGCCTTACACGAGGAATATCTAAGACAGGACAACTTGCCAAAGAGAGGGATTAATCTGTAGATGATTTTTACTGCAGAGAGAAGTTGTCTCAATGGAATACCTATTGATGTGAAGTGGATGCATTAAGCAGCTTGGGATATGGTTTGGGACTATATGGATGAAGCGTGGATGCACTAAGCAGCTTTGGGTGGGGTGGGGTGGGGTGGGGGATAGAGGGTGAAGAAGAGCCAGAGATGCTTTGGAATATCATTTCTTTGTCTAATTTTGGGCAGTCCGGATTGGAAGGAAGCAGAGATGTTTCAGGATAAAACCTTACCCTTACTGGGAACTTCCAAATTCTTACAGAATATGTACTTTTGTAGTAATAGATGATCCTGTCAATATGGTGGAATTCATAGACTCCCCTGCACTCATACTGGGAATGATTCCTCACTCATTTTGTACTGTCGTAGCACCTTCTTGGTGCTGCTTATTGACGATAAAGAAACTTAATTTACCTATAAAAAATGTTTTTGATGTTGTTGGTATATAAATTATAGAGGCATTGCTACTTTTCTTTTCATGTTGTCTTACAGATGAAATAAGTCTCTTCATATTTTTATTTGCAGCTGAAAAATGCCTAGAGTTAAGACAAACCGTATAAAATACCCTGAGGGTTGGGAACTGATTGAGCCTACCTTAGCTGAACTGGATGCTAAAATGAGAGAAGGTAAGTAATTTGATGCTAGGTGGAATTCAGCTCTCTCATTTTGTCTATTTTGTGATTGAAATTTCCGGACCATTAACTTCTGTTTTTTGGGTTTTGGAAGCTGGCAATGACTCTAATGATGGTAAAAGAAAGTGTGAAGCACTCTGGCCCATATTCAAGGTTGCACATCAGAGGAGCAGATATGTATATGACCTTTACTATGGAAGGAAAGAAATATCTAAAGAGCTGTACGAATTCTGTTTGGAACAAGGTTATGCAGATCGCAACCTGATTGCAAAGTGGAAAAAGGTAATTGAAGGCAACTTCCTTTAGAACTTATAAAATCTGTCTGTTCTAGTTAACCGCCCAGCCTCCTGCTCATCTAAAGTCAAAGTGAAAAAAGAAGTAAAGAGGGTGAAAATTTGTGGTAGCTACAGTTTTCTCTCTTTACTTCTTTGGGATGCGTACAAAACCCCTTCATCTTTTTAGTTTTTTTTTGACAATTAGCCCATCACAAGAGAACAAGAGAAAATGCCCAAAAGCAGAGTACAAAATGAAAAACTAAAAAAGGTTTTCTTTTCTTTTCTTCCTCATCTGCTGACTTCATCTGCGTCTGTTAGATTTTAATATCTTTTCTAAGAAATATTCATATAGTTACAAATCTTTCAACATATTATCCATATTAAACATTGTTTTAGTCTTAGTTCTTAGATTCTAGTTAATGGATGGAAAGGTTTGGAAGATAGGAGGAGTATTTTATTTCAGAAACTTGAAGCTTACCAAGATTTAGCATGTTTTGCCTCTGGATACATATTCATTGGCATTCTCGGTAAATGATTCTTCTTCTCTTTCTTGAAGAGGAGGCGTGATCTTTTTAAAATACCTGCACCCTTCTATTGAACTGCATTTTGACCCTTTGCTTCTTATTACCCATCAGATATTTGTAAACAAACGTTTTCAGGCTTTCAGCTTATTTACAGGCATTAAAAGCCATCTTACCGGCCTTTGTATTTGGCCACTTACATTTAACTCTTTCCTGTTTCCTGGGATTCAACTTGCAGCCTGGATATGAGCGTCTCTGCTGCTTGCACTGCATACAGCCCCGGGATCACAACTTTGCGACTACTTGTGCGTGTCGTGTCCCCAAGCACCTCAGGGAAGCTGCTGTAATAGAGTGTGTACATTGTGGATGTCAAGGTTGTGCAAGTGGTGACTAATTTGCTTTTCCAATAGCTGTATATTATGAGATCAGATGTATCTTGAAACTCTTTGGCCTTTTCTATCTTTCTAGCTTTTCAAAGCATTAGAAACCTTTGTCTGTAATGAAAGGATAGTGATGGATTGTTCAGTCTTTAACCTTTTATCCTACTTGACTTCCAGACTATAAAAACAAAAAAATATTTTTTTGTTTTTCACCCGGTGTTTCATACTCCCATTGAGACTCCGACTAATCCAAATTTGTGCTTCATAAATCGCTGTCTGACAGGCATTTTTTGATACTCAATATTCAAACTCGAAATCTCTAATTAAGAATGAAAAGATTCTATCTATCCCACTACAACTCTTGTTAGTGCATGACTTAACGAGTTGACAATGGAATTAATTCATGTCAAGTAAAAGTAAACAGATGTTCTTTTAGTTATACGATCAGTTTTACATGAGATCAATAAATAAAACACAAGTTTGTATGATCATTTTTATAATACGTAGTGATAGTGATATTAGCACTGCAAAAAACGAGCATCGCGACTATTGTACTCTGTGTCTAAACAGTTGTACCTTTGATCTACCATGATTATTACTCTAAAATACTTAAAGTTAAGTAGAAGTACACTATGTAGGATGTGTTTAGTGGGTGTTTTCCCAACTAATCAACTTTATAACCTTAATGATTATAAAAGAAAAATAACTCAAAGTGGAACATAACCTTTCTCTCACAAGTCAACTAAGTTAGATTAATCTCCATTTAGTCAAATATTTTCTCTTTTCTAATCTTAATCTCACCTATTTAAATTATGTATCGAACTTGTGGAATAACATTGGATATGTTGTATACCGAACGTGTAAATAACTTTTTATACCAGTGATATAATTTAATATTTTTTTACTTTTTAAGTATCATTTAGCTATGAAGAGTTTCATTTTGCTATAAGTCAACTCAAGGACCTACATGTTTTAAACTAATAGTTTTCGCTCAAATCTTACTGTAAATTAAAAATATACATATTGTCCGTCAACATCAGACCTACAATATTAGTTACGAATTCAAATGACTTTGCGAAAACTCATTCAATAAATATCTAATTGCGAACTCAATAACTAAAACGATTTACTCTATTCGATAGCAAATTCAAAACTCATAAACTTTAAATCTTTGACTCGTCTTTCTAAGTTTTACATAACATAATATCTCAGATGGCAAAATAACAGTTTTAAAGAGGGGAAAAACCACTCAGTTCTCCTAATTTGACCAGAATTTTTCAGAAAAATGGTTCACTTTTTTGGTTAATCTTCAACACTATCATTTCTCACCACCCCACTATCCTACATGGGGTTGGGGAAGTAATAAAGAAGATATTGCCTAGTCCACCATGAAGAAAAAAAAAGTTTTATAAATATAAGAAATTTTCATGTTTTATAGTATCTCAAGAAACTTAAAAAGTTGCATTCTTGAATTGAACATTTCTTGATAATCTTGTATGTAACATCTAAAATATTGCTTTTATTTTTATATGATCCTCCAAAAATCTTTGATCAAGAATTCATTTGATCATTGGGTTATGAACTACTCTCCAAAATCTTGATCATTCTGAACCCTTTTTGTCGAAAAATTACATTATATATATAAGGTTTGAAATTATTTTTTATGTTTATATAGTAGACGTTGAATCCCCTTGGGTTCTTCGTGAGTTCACTTCTTGATATTTTGAATCCTGTTAGTGAAAATACTGGCTTCGCTCCTGAGTGAACTCATTGAAATCTTGATCATTCTTTGGGAACTCTTCAAAAGATTTGATCTTTTCCTTGTTCTTGATGTGTTACTATTAGTGGTATAACAATTTCGAGGAAGTGTGAAAAAAAGGTTGAAAATGATGGAGGGGGCATTTGTAGGGAATGAGTTAGCAAGATTGAGAAGTAGTAATAGTAGGGGAACAAGTTGGAGGTCATCTCAAAGTATTATGGAGGTGCTTGGAGGGCAAAGGGATGATTTTTTCATGAAGAATTATAGTACGCGATGGCGGGAGATGGCAGAGGAGGAGGAGAAGGAGCTGAAATGGGCTGCTATAGATCGGTTGCCAACGTACGATAGAATGAGAAAAGGGATGATGAAGGAGGTGATAGGCAATGGGAGGGTGGTTCATCATGAAGTTGACATGACTAATCTTGGTAATCAAGATAGGAAGGTACTCATGGAGAGTATACTTAAGGTTGTGGAAGATGATAATGAGAAATTTCTTAGAAGACTCAGAAATAGGACTGACAGGTGATTTCTCGTTCTCGTTACTAATTTCACTTACATCATAACAACCGTTTATACTATCAGTATACAAAAGTTAAACTCGATGCACAATATTAGTACTCTTCGTTTCTTTTTTTTATCATTTCAGAGTTTAGGTATGATGAAGATGCTACATGTTCTCTTTCTAGTTACTAATTTCACTTATTATGAATAGTTACATGTATTCTTTTAAATGGTGTGACATCATAACAACCGTTTATACTATCAGTGTACAAAAGTTAAACTCGATGCACATATTAGTACTCTTCCATTTTTTCTTCCTTTTTTGATCATTTTGAAGTTTAGGGAAAATGAAGATGCTGCATGTTTTACTATACTGATGTAAAATTTTACGCTGAAATAGGGTAGGGATAGAGATCCCGAAGATTGAAGTGAGATTTGAGAACGTAAGTGTAGAAGGAGATGCATATGTTGGGACAAGAGCATTACCTACACTGCTGAATTCCACCTTGAATACCATAGAGGTAACTGTTTTTCCTCCTTTTCACATGATTGTATTCATCGTACTAAAAGCTATGTTGCTCGTACTCCAAAAATGTTGTCTCATCCGTGTCGGATCCTCCAAAAATATACTAGTTTTGGAGGATTCAACATGCACCTGATGACATTTTTGAAGAGTCAGAGTGGCATAGACTAAAAGTAAGAACAACACCAAAACAAGGATGAATTGTATGGGGTTGTCCTTCAATGGCACGTGTCTTTTAGTTTTGGAAAAATTAGAAAGAAGTTGAAAGAGAAAAAAGGAATCTATGGTAGAGTTGTAATTGACCTTCTATAAGCTATATTGCTCGGATTCTCCAAACATGTCGCCATACCCGTGTTGAATCCTCCAAAAATGCACTACATTTGGAGGATCCGACACACATGCATCAACATTTTTGAAGAGTCCGAGCAACATAGATATATCATTCTTTAGGAGATTTTCTAGAAGATATATGATTCTTTGTTCTTAAGTTGAACTAATTATGACATGAACAGGCTGTTCTTGGATTGATTAATCTTTCTTCATCCAAGAAAAGGGTCGTAAAAATTCTTGAAGATGTGAGTGGAATTATAAGACCATCAAGGTATGTTGTCTTCTTACATCCTAAAAGCTTGCCTTTGTTTCTTGATTTACATTACAAAGTTGGTACACAATAAAAATATTTGAGTTCATTCCTAATTTAGTTGTTGATTAATATGTTTTTCCCATAAGTGGGACGAAGCATGTCGCTGCCAGAAGTAGAACCGCGCATTTCTTCTAGAGAATCTACGAATTGTTTCAGAGCAAACAAAAAGAGATTCTTAAACCAGAAGGAATTTGGTTTAGATGTAGGATACCTATTCAGAAGTTTTCGCAACTCAATCGTAGATGATTGAATCATCAAAGATTTGATCTTTTTAAGTCATATTTTGCTTTGTCCTTTAGCTTGTTGCTTATCACTTATGCTGAGTTGATTTCAGGATGACATTACTCCTAGGGCCTCCTGGTTCAGGAAAAACTACATTGTTGAAAGCACTTGCAGGAAAGAGCGAAGACGATCTGAGGGTACGTTCATGCTGCTACTTCTCTTTTGTAGAAATTGTTTACTTGTATGCCAATGTAGTTTCAACTTATCGAGGACATGACTATAGATAGGACTTAGGAGGTTGCGAAGGACACAAACTAGGATAGAAGGTTAGTAGGTAGTAGAGCGCTATGTTGCTTATCCTTCCAGGCTAGTAGCCATAGTATTTCTCCTGTGTGTGTTTTTGTCCTTTGATTTCTACTACTATCTACGGTCTCTTGTACTTCGATTATCGCACTATTTTGTTGTAGTTACTGTTCCTTCCATATTATTAGGGATAAGGTCTATGTACGCTTTACTCTACCCTCCCCATACCTCACTTGTGGGATTACATTGGTTATGTTGTTGTAGCTGAATAGTGAGTTATATTTTGCAGGTGACAGGAAAAATTACGTATTGTGGGCATGAATTTCATGAATTTGTTCCTCAAAGAACAAGTGCTTATATTAGCCAACATGATCTGCATCATGGAGAGATGACAGTTCGTGAAACGTTAGATTTTGCTGGAAGATGCTTGGGTGTTGGAACCAGATATGACTTATTGGTGGAGTTGTCGAGACGAGAGAAAGAAGCGGGTATAATGCCAGATCCTCAGATTGATGCATTTATGAAAGCCACAGCAATGGAGGGCCTAGAGACAAGTTTAATTACAGATTATGTACTCAAGGTCTGTAACTTCTGTTTTTTTTCTTTTTAGGTGTCAACTTTCATGCTTGTGCCAAAATCCCTTTCATTAAAAGTAATGTCCCATTTCCAAACAGATTCTTGGATTAGATATTTGTGCTGATATCATGGTTGGAGATGATATGAGAAGAGGCATTTCGGGTGGACAAAAGAAGCGTGTCACTACTGGTATATATTTCTTAAGGCATAATTAATACATAAATAGATACTCAAACTTGGCATTCACTGACAAGGAAACACTCTAACTTGTATGCACATATAAACACCTCAATGCATCTCCACAGTGTCAGTTGAACACCCCAACTTACAAAATGATCATCTAGACACCTCCAAAATTTACGTGTCACGTCAGCATCGGGTGTCCAGGAGACACAGTAGAGACGAGTTGGAGTGTTTAGTTGCCAGTTGAGACCAAGTTGAGGTGTCTAGATGTGCACTATCAAAGTTGGAGGTTTTACTTGCCTGCTAAAAGCCAAGTTAGAGTTTGTTTATGTATTATGTCATTTCTTAGTCTATCTTTCTTTGTTCTTTTGATCGTTTTCTTATGTTTGAGCTCATCATTTTTTTCATTATATTTTCGTTAATGGTTTGTCTTTTTTTGATGAAATGAAGGGGAAATGTTGGTTGGACCAGCGAAAGCATTTTTCATGGATGAAATATCAAAGGGGCTGGACAGTTCCACCACCTATCAGATTGTCAAGTTTATGAGGCAGATGGTTCACGTTAACGATATAACTATGGTTATCTCCCTCTTACAGCCTGATCCCGAGACATTTGATCTATTCGATGATGTTATTCTCCTTTCAGAAGGTCAAATTGTTTACCAAGGTCCGAAAGAAAACGTTCTTGAATTCTTTGAATACATGGGATTTAGATGTCCAGAAAGGAAAGGAATTGCAGATTTTCTAGTGGAAGTTACCTCTAAGAAAGACCAAGAACAGTATTGGTTCAGAAATAGCAGGCCATATGTATATATATCTGTTCCTGAGTTTGCTGAGTCCTTCAATTCTTTTCAGATTGGTGAACAAATTATTATAGAACTTACAATTCCATATGATAAGTTCAGCGTCCATCGCGCAGCATTGGTGAAAAATAAATATGGTATCTCCAACTTGGAACTCTTCAAGGCATGTTTTTCAAGGGAATGGCTACTGATGAAACGAAGTTCGTTCTTGTACATCTTTAAAACTACTCAAATCACTATCATGGCAACTATTGCCTTGACAGTATTTTTAAGAACACAAATGAAAGCTGGCAATGTAAAAGATTCCGCTAAGTTCTGGGGCGCGTTGTTTTTCAGTCTGATCAATGTGATGTTCAATGGGATGCAAGAGCTCGCGATGACAGTTTTTAGGCTTCCTGTGTTTTTCAAGCAGAGAGATAGCTTATTTTATCCAGCATGGGCTTTTGCCTTGCCAATTTGGGTGCTAAAAATTCCTATTTCATTAGTGGAATCATCAATATGGATCATCCTTACATACTACACCATTGGCTTTGCTCCTGCAGCCAGCAGGTGAGTTGCACATTTACTCGAAATGTGAAGCTTCATTCATTTTAGTACTACTATAGTGTGTAGTTTACTGATCTTTTTTCCCTTTCAGGTTTTTCAAGCAGTTATTGGCGTTTGTCGGGGTCCATCAGATGGCTCTCTCTTTGTTCCGTTTTATTGCAGCAGCAGGAAGAACACAAGTAGTTGCGAACACACTTGGAACCTTCACTTTGCTTCTTGTGTTTATACTTGGAGGCTTCATCGTCTCGAAAGGTCACAATTCCATTGCTTTAGCTCTACGCCTCAAATCATTTTTACTCCCTCCGTTTCAATTTGTTTGTCTTACTTTCCTTTTTAGTCTAGAGGCATTCTTTTTTGGCAACTCCTTAATTTCACATGTTTAAGACCACATGATTAAAAGACATTTTGGTACATTCTACACATCTTTAGTTTAAGACCACAAGATTTAAAAGTTTTGTTTACTTTCTTAAACTCCGTGTCAAGTCAAAACCTGACAAACAAATTGAAACGGAGGGAGTAGTATTTTCCGTCTAGACCTTAGAAGTACTGAAATACTAGAATGTTTTATACAGATGACATCCAAGATTGGATGATTTGGGGCTACTATCTGTCCCCTATGATGTATGGACAGAATGCAATTGCCATAAACGAGTTTCTAGATGATCGATGGAGTGCTGTAAGACCTGATTTTCCGTTCACCTTCAGTTGAACATATCAAGGATAACGGATTCTAACTTTTTCGTTCTTTCGTCACAGCCAACTAATGGTTCTCAACCAACAGTAGGAAAGACTCTTCTACATGACAGAGGCTTATTTACCACAGAAGCTTGGTATTGGATATGCATTGCAGCACTTTTTGGATTTTCACTTCTCTTCAATGTCCTCTTCATTGCAGCTTTGACGTTTTTAAATCGTATGTTCCCTTTTTATGACTTTAACTTTCACAACTCAATTGTAAAGAGATCGCGGTGTATTAACTCAAAGCATGATCAATCTCAGCTCTCGGAGATATTAAAGCTGTCAGTGTTGAGGACGACGAAAAAAACAATAGCAGGCCACAAGAAAAAAGAGCAGTTGGAGGTAAGTAACTTCTAGATTTCTGTTTTTGTACATTTTCAATCAGCAACTTCTTCAGTTATTTTGTTGTAATGGAAATGAAATGATTGAAGTAATCAAAGAGACACAAAAGGGCTGTAGTAAATAGATTCAATCAATAAAACTAAATGAATTACTCACTCCGTTTCAATTTTTTTGTCTTACTTTCGTTTTTAGTCTGTTTCAAAAAGAATGCCTCTTTCCTTTTTTGACAACTCTTTAATTCTAACTTTCCACGTGGCATGTTTAAAACCACAAGATTAAAAGACATTTTTGGTACATTCTTCGTATCTTTAATTTAAGACCAGAAGATTCAAAAGTGTTTTTTACTTTCTTAAACTTTGTGTCAGTCGTAACCAGACAAACAAACTGAAACGGAGGGAGTATTTAATATCGTCTAAAGTTTGGACTTCTATACAAGCCATCAAAAGTCTTTGAATTTCTCTTTGTTGTATTCCTGACTTGTCATCCTTTAAGTGTCAATTCTTAAAGGTTAATCTGTAGAGCTAGAATAATAAACACACAGATTGAGACTAATTCGTCGTTTAATAACTACCACAGGTATTCAGATGGCTACAACATGTTCTCAAGTAAACACCAGCTGTGTTGTTCCTTTCCCGAATAAGGAATCAAGAAAACGGATGGTCTTACCATTCCGGCCACTTTCACTAGCATTCAACCATGTGAATTACTATGTCGATATGCCTGCTGTAAATCTTTTTCCCAATCTTACTGATGATTCTCACTGTTTCTACGTTATGAGGCTCATCATGAATAGTTGAGCTTAAATGGGAATAGTGAGGATTCATATAGCCGACCCCAACTTGTTTGGGACTGAGGCGTAGTTATTGTGTTCTCACTATAGCTCTCTAAACATGGAAGTTTTGTTTTATCAGGAAATGAAGACTCAAGGAATTGAAGAAGATAGATTGCAACTTCTACGAGATGTTAGTGGTGTTTTTAGGCCGGGAATTCTTACAGCCTTAGTCGGTGTCAGTGGTGCTGGAAAGACCACTTTGATGGATGTCTTAGCAGGTAGAAAGACAGGTGGATACATAGAAGGATGCATAAAGATTTCAGGTTACCCAAAGAATCAGACAACATTTGCTCGAGTCAGCGGTTACTGTGAACAAAATGACATTCATTCACCATATGTTACAATCTATGAGTCTCTCCTCTACTCAGCTTGGCTACGTCTTCCCTCCGATGTAAAGACAGAAACACGAAAGGCAAGATAGTAGCACTCCCCTCATTTCAATTTGTTTGCCTTACTTTCCATTATAGTCCGTTTTAAAAAGAATGCCTCTTTCCTTTTATGGCAACTCTTTAATTCTAACTTTCCACGTGACATGTTTAAGACCACAAGATTAAAAGGGCATTTTGATACATTCCACATATCTTTAGTTTAAGACCACAAAATTCAAAAGTATTATTTACTTTCTTAAACTCCAAGCCAAGTCAAAACCAAACAAACAAATTGAAACGGATCCACTTTTAATACAAACTGTGTGATAGTTTCACTAACCTTGTTTCTTTCCAAGTGCAGATGTTTGTGGAAGAAGTAATGGAATTGGTAGAGCTCAAACCATTGAGGAATGCTCTTGTTGGGCTCCCGGGGATAAACGGTCTTTCTACTGAACAGAGAAAGAGGCTGACCACTGCTGTCGAATTAGTTGCAAATCCATCCATCATCTTTATGGATGAGCCCACATCAGGACTTGATGCTAGAGCTGCAGCTATTGTTATGCGTACTGTCAGAAAGACAGTGGATACAGGAAGAACCGTCGTCTGCACGATCCACCAGCCTAGCATAGATATTTTTGAAGCTTTCGATGAGGTATCTATCGACTCTATCCATTATGCATGTATAGGCATAATTCCATTTTGTAAAATAAGTCATGATAAAACCAAATTTCTTGTTTTAAGCTACTTTTGATGAAAAGAGGAGGACAAGTAATATATGCTGGACCTCTTGGTGCTCGTTCCCAAACGATGGTTGAATATTTTGAGGTTAGTTGTCTCTCTATCCTCTGCCTTTTTTACAGGTGAAATTTGGAAATAGAACACTTCCTTCTGTCATGTATCCTCGATTAATGCAACCTCAGATGCTATGTTACATTCTCGATTCTAGTATAAAGCGAAAAGATTATGTCTAAATGTTCTGCATTATGGTCTAATTCTACTCTACTAGCGCTAATAGACAGCATAAGGGTGGAAGCATTACACCTAGGAATCAACAACACGAAAACTTTGTTCTAAGTCAGTCCTTTCCTTAGCGGGCTTGGGAATAAAAGAATGATGAGGCTGTATATTAGAACTCTCTTCTCTCATAATTCAAAAGGTTTTTAATTTTCACTTCATGTTTTTCGTTCTGCAGGCCATACGAGGGGTTCCTAAAATCAGAGAGTGTGATAATCCAGCTACCTGGATGCTTGATGTCAGCTCATCTTCTATGGAAGCAAAACTTGATGTCGATTTTGCTGAAGTCTATGCCAAGTCTGATCTTTATCAGTAAGTTCTTGTGGATGCTGCTAAGCTAATCTGTTGTTCTGGTTTTGACTTGACATAGAATTTAAGAAAGTAAAGAAGATTTTTGAATCTTGTTGTCTTAAACTAAAGATACGTAGAGCATACCAATATGCCACATGCCACGTGAAAAGTTAGAAGTAAAGAGTTGTCAAAAAGGAAAAAACGCATTCTTTTTTAAACGGACTAAAAAGGAAAGATGGAGGGAGTATTAACTAGAGTCTCAATTTGCATTGCAGGAGAAATCAATTACTAATCAAGGAACTCAGCACACCAGCACCGCGCTCGGAGGATCTCTACTTCCCCACTCAATATTCCCAATCCTTCATAACTCAGTGCAAGGCTTGTTTCTGGAAACAACACTGGTCATACTGGAGGAATTCACAATATAATGCAATCAGATTCTTCATGACAGTAATCATTGGGATTATGTTTGGTGTCATCTTTTGGGATAAAGGGAACAAAATGTAATCCTGAACTTCTTTGTTATAAGCTCGATTATGTTGACGAATTTCAAACTGAGAAATGTTTTTTGACTTTTTTTTATCGTGTGAAACAGATACAGACAACAAGACTTGCTTAATCTACTTGGAGCTACTTATGCAGCTGTCATGTTTCTTGGAGCCACAAATGCTGCTGCAGTACAATCTGTTGTGGCTGTTGAAAGAACAGTTTTCTATCGCGAAAGGGCTGCTGGAATGTATTCAGAGTTGCCTTATGCATTTGCTCAGGTATCACATAAACTTCCCTGAATACATGCTTGATCTTCACTGATCTCTTAGTCTAGTGGCGGAACCAGGAATTTTCCCCATAAGCACTTTTGGAACCTCTAATATCGATTGATTAGCCAAACAAAAACTGTTACTCTCCAAAATTACTGTTTTGAAAAAGCACTTTTCCAAATAAGCATATTTGGAAAGTTCAGACAATTGGTCATATTTAATATTCACAAGAAATCTATTGGAAACAACCTCTCTTCCCGAAAAGGTAGAGGTAAGGTCTCATACATCCTACCATCCTCAGACCCAGTACGTTGTTGTTGAGTATTCACAAGAAAAGATCGACATTTTTCAAGTTTCTCAAGTATAGCAATTGGCTATGAGAGTTTTGGTTTATGTGATTTGCAGGTGGCTATAGAGACTATATATGTTGCAGTACAGACATTTATTTATTCTCTCCTGTTGTTTTCAATGATTGGATATGAATGGACACCAGCAAAGTTCTTCTATTTCTACTACTTCATATTCATGTGCTTCACCTACTTCTCCATGTATGGCATGATGGTTGTTGCTTTAACTCCTGGTTATCAAATTGCTGCCATTGTCATGTCCTTCTTCCTCAGCTTCTGGAACTTATTCTCCGGTTTCCTTGTTCCTCGTCCGGTAGGCCAACCTTAGACCAAACTACTAGCAACCATTTCTTGAACATTTTCTTGATATAGCTAAAAACTTACAAGGTGTTTGATTTTTTTGGTTACAACTTCTACAGCTAATTCCAGTGTGGTGGAGATGGTACTATTGGGGTTCTCCAGTTGCTTGGACAATATATGGGATTTTCGCGTCCCAGGTGGGAGACAGAACCGATGAACTTGAAATCCCTGGTGAAACTGTGAAAATGCAGGTGAATCAGTTCCTGAAAGAATATTTGGGATATGATCATGACTTTCTTGTAGCTGTGGTGTTTGCTCATGTGGGTTGGGTTCTTCTATTTTTCTTTGTTTTTGCTTATGGAATCAAGTTCTTGAACCACCAAAAAAGGTAGAAGGGGAGAAATTTCTCTGAATATCCTAAAGTTTCCCTTAGATACTAAGGTATATGTTTATTCCATGAACCAAAGGGTTCATCGGAAACAACCTCCCAAGGTAGAGATAGGGTCTGCATATACACTACCCTTCTCAAACCCCCACTTGTGAAATTACACTGTGTTGTCGATGTTGTACCAAGTTATATGTTTTACACCTTCAAACAAAAAATTGTGTAGTGCTATAGCTTGATACAAAGGAGAGCTTTTTGCTTCTTAATTCTCATTACTGGCCAACTCTGCCCAGCAGATGAAATGAAATCACTAAGCACCATCTTTGTGCCATCAATACAATTACATACACAACTGCTCTAGCAAGACGATTATCACACAAGCATTAATCAATCGTCAACGGCATCAAGTGATAAGCAAGAATGGGCAAAAATATTTATAATATAACCATATTTCCAAGCCTGTGTTTTAAAGACATATTTGGGTGTATCTACTTTCATCAAGTTAGATAGCAAAATATAATTAGCTACAAGCAAAAGCAAAAGCCAAAGTGTCTAGCTATCATTCAGAACATATATTTTTGCCCTGCCAAACTAAAACTTGGTCTTCCTTCTTAAGGCGCAACTGCAAGATCCTTGATCTGCTTTTTGCTCCTCACAGAACTTCGTTTCTTTGTTTCAAAATCAACTTTGTCCAGGTCTTCTGCAATTCCAAGGTAACCATAAAGGATTTTACCTACCTTGTCTGTCAATGGTTCTTTAGTTTCATCATCATTGTTTCCAGAGTGACCAGAACTGATACGCTGGAATTCCGACCTTCCATGCTTCCGATGGGCATATATATCACAGAGTCTCACTGCTTCTTCCAAACCTGAGAGAGTAGCGCTAAACTTCACCATAAGAATACTCTGATTTGCAGGCTTACCACGAGAAACCTTGGCCTTCTCCCCGAAGCCCATATCTGTAACAAAGAGAGGATCAGAACAATAGATTCAGAAAATAAAATAACTATGACTAAAACCTGTTCAGCTAAACTAGCAGATACAAGGATAAAAGCAATGGAACATCTGAAAATCTCATCAAGCAGCAAATCAATTAAACAGTGAGGAGAAATATCCTTTTGAATTGAGATTTATCTTTCCTTAGTCCCTAGAGGAAGTACGGTGAAATAAATGCCTTCATCAAAAATAAAATATGCCGGAGTGCTTGAACGAGTTTGAGGGTAAAAGTCCATAAGTAAAGGAATTTGAACCAGTACAGGTATTATACCCTTTTCTGATTGTTTGGCCTTTTCAAAGGGAGGGGGCCGAGGGGGTGGTTAGCTTTTTATTAATCCCTGCATCCCATTTTATGTACACACTAATGACATGATTTTATAACTAAACAAATGTATCCAGCGTGTTTTAGACCACCAAAAGTAACTGACCTCTCAGCTTAGACTCGAGCTCTTCAGCTGATACAACCACACGCTGATCCGGATTGCTGCTAGTTATGGAACTGTTATGGATGATAACAACTGGAGGCCAGATTATTAGATCTTCCTTCAAAGCCACAGTTTCAGCATTGGATAGCTTTTCACGAACCCAACTATCTTGATGAGAATCTGCACTCTTCCATCCCATCAAAGCACATAAAGCTTTGTGAAGGCCTAAGTGCTGTGATCTGAGACCAGCCTTAGAGGATGTTAATGCATGACGCACGAGGCTTTCCGAGTCTACAAACTCTTCTGAATCTCTGAAACAGCATAGAAGACGGCATAAAGAAAAAAGTCCAGTAAAGTTCTTGATGAAGAAAAGGTCCAATAAAGTTTTCAGAAACAAAACAAGGTCAATACAAAGCGAAGAAAATAAGCTATACAGTTCTCCAAGTAAACAGTAAATATAGCTGGAATTTAGGAGGAAAAAGGTAAGCGATAACATTCTAGATACTTAAACAGACAAATAGACCGTTACTCAACTTACCAACCAAAAACACCTCTAAAATGAATTTCGTTTTCATAAAAGACAACAGATCTGCAGACGTTAACTTAAGTTCATCATTCAGGTGGCCCCTACAAGAGACATTATCTTTAAACAAGACTCATCAAGAAAAATTTCTCATCTCATCCGATAAAAATAAGCCAGTGAGAGAAGAAAAATCCAAAGCCAACAAAGATTAACTGGATGTGCAAAGACTAGGCTAAAAACTATGTCTGCCCAACAAGATCTAGAATTGGTCACTAAAAATGCAAATGCCTGTAGTCGTGTACACATGTAAACAAATTCTCCTATTTGATCATGCAGTAGGCTCAACATTGACTATGGTTAAGTGGAGACACTACTAATCATCAGACTTAAAATAAGAAATATGCAAACTGTTATAGCTACTATTTAAACCCAATTATCAAAGAAACTGCTTCACCTATGGCCCCTTTCCCAAGCAATCACACCACATGAACATCTGGTGTGTCAAATCCAGTTTAGTGTCAGATCTGATTTTCCCACTTAGGGGAATAGCAGAAGAGGTTTTCTTTTGCAACTCATTCAACATCTTCCCTTTTCATTTCCTCAAAGTCATGGTTGTTTGAACAACCAAGGTATTTGATCTTCTTTGTAAGCACCATTTTAAGATAAGGGCAAATGTACTAACTCAAAGAATACATTTGCTCTTCATAATAAGCACCTTATGGGAGATGGTGATAACTAGTCAGATCGAGAGGAAATGCCCTAAGCTTCCGGTTATATAATTTCCTGGACAATAAGACTTCCAACCTACATAATTGAACTTTTTCTCCAACTCCAGAGTTTCCATGCATCAATCAAGTAATCCTTGAACCCACACTACTTAGAGCCAACTATACAAAAATCCTTATATAATGGCTGTATTCAGGCCCATTTCATTCCATCAGCGCAGGAATTTTTTTTTTACTCCAACAGACTTCATGGGTTGAAGCAGCATGGAATGAAAAAGCCTCATGGGAGCCCAGCTAGTCTCATTATTTACTTTAGCCAAATGAGTCCTCATAAAACCAGTCATATGAATTACTTCCACTTACTTGATCGCAGCAACATAGTTATGAATAAGTTCAATTAAAAGAGAAGGAGTTTACTCCATCTATGAAAACATTTCATGATGTAAAAGACAGACCTACCTGCCACACACGAGGCACTTTAAACTACCAGCTTGCTCACTGAATTTTCTTCTTTTAGCTGGAGTCTCATTCAAGTGCCTCACGAACCTGAAGAAGGCATTTTGGACCAGCTGCTTAAAATCCTTAGAGTTCTCAGGAGGTTCAGTTTTAGCTGTAGTAGTAATACCTTCTTTGGGGTCATCACCTGGTTCAGCAACACTTTCATCTAAAGTATCTTGATTTCTAGAGAGCTCATGAGAATTGAACTTTTTCACCCATGGTGGAGGAGCATGATTCTTCACTAAACGGGGTCCCAAACGCTTCTTCAGTGAAGGTTTATATTTTGTTCCTAGTGGGCGTTCAACATCAACATTCTGGTAACGTGGCCCCAGCCGCTTCTTTATATCACTTCCACCAGATTTACTAAATTTGCTTGTACGTCTCAACATTGACACTGAAAGGTTTCTGGTGGAACTACTAGTGGCAGCGGTTTTGTGTGGCCTACCATTCTTCACATATTTGGAGCGTGGGACATTTGGCTTTCTAGACATAACTACAGAATCCATATCCCTACTGATCCGCATTTCATCAGCATCTCCACGGTCATGGGTTATGTGTGCACTCCTTATATCACTTGAAATCATAATTCCGGCACCATGATTGCTCATTGTGCCATGTTTTTCTCTAAGAGAAAGATTAGATGATCCAGGCAAGTCCCTTGAAATAAATCTTTCACGAGAACCTGCCTCTATCTTCTCTAAATGGGGGTCATGTTCTCTATACAAGGCATCAGATCTTTCTAGAAGATCATCATCCATCTGATACTTACGAAGCTCTCTTTTACGGGAGCTTTCATAGCCTCGATGTGTTTCATTTTCATACTGTAGACGATTAGCCCCATAATCCAATATGTCCACATCTGGCTTTCTTTGGTCTAGTGCTCTGCGGGACTCAAAATAATCCGGCGTTGACCGTCTTTGTGAAGAAAAAAGAGATTCCCGTGGCTTATCTTCCATCAAAATCTCCCGATGAGAAAATTCATCATATTTGCCCAATCCCATGTTGTTCCTTGGAGCATCTTGAAAATGTGCTTCTCCAGAACCCACCCTCTTCCCATAGAATTCACTAGACGGGGCATTAGGACTACCAACTTCACCTCTTTGACTGTCAGAATAACTGTATCTTTCACACCTTTCCTCAGCTCGACCAAAGTAAGACTCCGTGTAGTTCCTGAACCCACTAACTTGCTTTTCAGGGTTCAGAGAAGATATGGTCCTGGGATTTTTATCATATCCGTCATGGCCAATAGACTCGATAGCCTTTCCACTGTCCAGTCTACCTCCATGTGAACGAATTTGGCCCTCTATACTATATGAACTGGCAATATCATCCTTATTAACTCCGGGCACCATGTTAGAGTGAGATGACGATATCACGTAATCAGTATTGAATTCTGAATATCGTCTGGTCTTCAAGGAGTCCTCCATGTATGGGTCCATTGATGTTGGCACTCCTCCTCCTGCTGCTTTATGAGAATGGAAACCTTCTTGTAAATGAATTTCCTCATCTTTGAGAGGATCAGCATCCAAATAATGTGATGCCAATGAGTAGCCACCACTATTTCCAATGCCAGAGATTCTTGGCTGTACACCAACATCAGGGAGATGAGATTCATATGAAGAGTACAACGCCCTCTTATCAGCTTCTGAAGAAATGCTACCATCCACAAAACCCGGATAGGGCCTTCCACGATTTTCTCTCTCGCTGCTTACTCTACTTCCACCAACTCCATAGTCTCTGGACCCATTAACAGTATCAAACTTTCTGGGCTTATCTAACAAATGGCTCCATGGATACTTATTAGAAGTTGAGTCCTCGTTCCCTGAGCCCTCCTTTATCTCATGCAGCCTGTGTGAATGTTCACCAAGAATGTCAGTGTTTCCTCTATCACGATCAGAGATTCTCAAGCTCTGAGATGGCCCATAGTCTCTATCTCCACCAACATAATTCATAGGTCGGGCATTCTGCAACTCTCCGAAGTCTCCACCACCATCAATTCCCATCCTTCTCGACCTCTCAAGCTCGTGAAAGTACTCACCCCGCTGTTCACCAATCATCTGGCCACTAGGTGAAAGGTGACGGTCCCTACTCCGTCCACGTGGTGAGCGCTGTTCCCAGTTCCTAGTCCTTGCTGGTGGCGAAATCTCCCTGTTCCTATTCCTTCCTGGTGAGTGCTGCTCCCAGTTCCTAGTCCTTGCTGGTGGCGAAATCTCCATGTTCCCATTCCTTCCTGGTGGCGAAATCTCCATGTTCCTATTCCTTCCTGGTGGCGAGTATTCCTGGTTCCGTCTCCTTACTGGTGGTGAGCGATCGTGGTTCCTGTTAGTTTCCACGGGTGAGTATTCACGCCCCTGATACCTCCTTGGTGGTGAGCTCTTCCGCTCTTGAATCCTCATAGGGGGTGAGCCCCTAATCCTCCGTGGAGACACATAATCCCTGTCTCTTATCCTCCGTCTAGGCGAGTAACCCTCATCCCTAATTCTCCGTGGAGACGAGTAATCCCTGTTCCTATTCCTCTGTCGAGGCGAGTAACCACGATCCTTTCTCCTTTCTGGCAACCGTGGTGGACCTCTAGCATCTCCTCCAAATCTCCTCTCCCCCCTCATTATCAACAAAAGACTAAACTTCAGCAATTTCCAACCTAAATCAACCCAAACTTCTACAGCAAAAGAACAGCTTCCCACTTTCAATCACCAAAAATTTTCACAGCAGAAGATCAAAAAAAACTAACTTGCTAATCAACAGCAAAACGACAGATCCCCGAAACCCTAACCCTAAAATAAATTATATATTCGTCCGTAAACTTCTTTCTACCGCTAAAATATATTCGATTCAAGCAAAAGGGTATTCAAAAATACCTCTTTCAGATCAAACAATCCACAAAAACGCGATCAACAGATTATCAAATTCAAACCTTTTTAAGATGAGAATATGAAGGAAATTTCATTGTTTCTCTTCTGATCATGATGATGATGATGATGGGATTGGTGCAAAGTTACGAAGATGGAGAACTGTGGATGCGTCTGTAATGGCGTCAAATTGGAAGATTTGACAATGGCGGATCTATGGTGAAGGGGAAAACATTGATGGATATATGTGTCCAGTGTTGGGCCGGGTTACTAAAAGGGCCATCTATGATGGGCTTAGTTGGATTTGGTTAGTATTGAGTAAAAGGCCCAACCCAACCTACTTTGAGAGAATTGGACAAATAGCCATTACATCGCTAATAATAAATTAATAATTAAAAAAAAAAATCAAAAATAGCAAACATAATAGACATAATAAGGCTATATAGCTATAGTTTCGATAATTGCGCTTCATAGCTATAGTTTCATTTGCTATGGAGGTTGCGGTTGTATATTTCTGCTCGTTTGTATATTTCGCTTGCGAATATACATATAGGGTAAGTATATACAAATTCTGTATTTATACATTTCAGAATTATTCAGAATTCCGTTTGTATATTTCGCTTGCCAATATAAAAACAGTGTAATTTATTATGATTTTTTCATAAATCGTATACAAATAGATATGGTAAGAATATACAAAAATCTGGATTTATACAATCAGGAACAGAATTATACAAATTCTGGATTTATACAAATCAGGCGAATTATACAATTGCGAATAGCAAGATTGGGTGAAACTATAGCTGTCAATTAGAATTTCCCTAAACAATAGTTATAGCATTTAATATGGTTTAAATGTTTGTTATTCTGCACAATTTTCCCATAAAAAACTATTATAGTTGACTATTATCATACTTCCATTAGTATGATTTAGGTATCCTAGTTTTTTTCTCCAATGTGTGTTAGTATTTGTTGTTACGCTTGTTTTATACATTGTTCGTCTCTTTTTCTGTTTTATTTACCTAAGAAAATTTGATCAAGGGTGTCCCAAAAACAACTTCTATAGTCCACAAAGATAGCGGTAAAGTTTGTATATATTCTAAACTCTCAAATCACACTTGTTATATTACAATGAGCTTATTGTTATTGTTCTTTAATAATAATAAACAAAATTGAACAGAGATACCAATCAAATATACAGAAAAGTCCAATATAATATGCTGAAATTCAAAAAATTGACAGGTGAGACTTCATTATATTATGTTGGAGTTTGAAATTCCCGATATGTGAACCTGAAAGAGGATAGATAAGGTGAATAACGAATTTCCTTGAACAAAGAAAGGCCAAGGGAAAATTTTATATTAAATTTCACTTGCAAAAGTTCTAAACCTCCATACAGTGATGGAGTTTCACATCTCAGAGGTCTCAAACTCAAGGAAAGAGTCCTAAAGTTTGTGGTTCTATAACCAGAAAGGTTTTCGTCATGAAATTCGTGATGAGTTCAAGAAAAGAGTTATGGATTTCATGATTCTAGAATTTTGTCTTTGAGTTTGAAATTTCATTACATTGTGTTGGAGTTTCACATTAAAAAGATTGACTTTGTTGGAGTTTCATATGATGAGATTTTGAACTCTAACAAACTGTACTTTAAAAAAATCATATTTTAGATGGGAATATTTATTCAAATATTATTTTCGCGTTAATATTGACTATCTATTCGTTACATTTAAAATAATCACTAAACTTAGAATATCAATCTAAATAATAATAAGCCCACCCATTTTTCACTCTATAGTGTGTCATCATTATCCATGACCAATAATTAGTCTTATATTATCACTAAGCAAAACCAAGAACTTACTGAGTTTGAATTATCATTACATTCAATTAAAAATAATATTTTGATTCACAAAGCATTCATATTTATGTAGAGTTCGAGAAAGAGTTATAACTTAAGAAAATATAATATAAATACAGTTTACCCTATAAATTTATGATTCGAATACTAACACGATTCTATAATAATTTATATTTTAGCCTTTTCTGATTTTTTGCTAGGTAATATAGCATATTCTATAGTTTATGGATTTTAGGTTATATTAAGTAAACTTTTTAATACGAGAAAATAGTTTAAATTATCGAATTTTGTCGAATTTGTAACTATAACGATGGTTCCGCCCTCTATCATGACTTTGTATCCTCATTTGTAATTTCAAAGACAAAAGTACATTTGTTGGAGTGTGTTGGGCTCCAACATAATTTTGGTATGATTTTTTCACATGATAAACACTTGATTAAAAGAATGACCTTATAATATATGAATCTATCATCTGGTGTTCAATATTTATATAAGGATCTAATTAAATTTAAATTTACATCGAAAAATTCTATATTGGAGGATAAAACACTTCTTAACATAAGCGATTTTATATCCAAAAAGATTCGAATTCAAAACCTTTTATTAAAAATAAAAAAAAATACTTATAATCACTCTACCACATCTCTAATTAGTTCCAAGACATGCTTTAGCTACGATTTATTAAGTACTTAAAATGATTGAGAAGTTCATTCATTTATCCAAGTATGACTACACATCATTACTAAAAATAACAATTATTATACCATATAGTATTCTCATCATACCTCTCTTATGCGTCAGGTTTAAAGAATATATATTTGTAAATTCGTCTGTCTCAATTTATTTGATAATATTTGATTATATATGAAATTTGAGAGAAAGATAAATTTAGAACTTGGGAATAAAAAAAAAAAGGTCATAAACATTAATATGACTATAAATCATCTTATTGAAGAAAAAATGAGAAGAGAAGTATAAAATTAAATAGTAGTTTATAATTAGAGTACATATTCTTTCAATATAAATTCGAATTAATCGAATTTTAAAGCGGTTTTTAATTTATTTATTTTTTGGTTTTTCATTTGGTGTTTAGTATTCTTGAAGTTTGAGTAATTCAAATTACATAATTTTTTATATACTTTTTGAGCTCGAATCTAAAACCTCTGATTAAGAATGAAGATATATTAATTATCCGACCACAACTCATATTACATATTCAATACTTAGCCACTTACTAAAAGTATTTTTTGGATTTCAAAATTTTGAATTATAAATCAAAAGTGGGCCTACATTACTCCTAGCCTAAATAATGACTTATTCAAGAATTTTCATTTTCAAATTTCAATATTATATGTTCTCAATGATTCATAATTAGAAACATTTTCATCGTAAAGAATAAACCTACTTTAAATTATTTTAGTCTTCATTTGGTCCCTACCTTAAAAGAAAAGGAAAATCAAATACAAAAAAGAAGCTGTCATTAACCTTAATCATGATGATTTAATTTTTAAAAGAAGATTCATAAAACAAAATAGCACTTTTAAAAATTAAGGAACACAAAAAAGAATTGTTAAGAAAAAGGACTATATAAGATGTTTCAAATTTGTTTGCAAAACAACATATATATATATATATATATATATATATATTTTATTATATATTTTTTAATCATTTGGTTAATAACAAACAATTCCCCTCCTACCATTAATATCTTCATTTCAAGAGCTCGAATCTGAATTGTCTAATTAAAGATGGACAAATATCACTCATCCCTTCACACAACAACAACAACATATTCAATGTAACTGTAATCTCATAAGTAGAATATGAAAAAGGGTTGAATATCCGCATATCTTATTCTTATTTCTGTGAGATAAAAAGCTTATTTCCGATGAAAAAAGTATAGTCAAACTTAGGAAATGGTCCAATTTTTTCCCTTTTTTTCCCCTAAACACCTGTCAAAAGGAGGTGTGAAATTGAAAATATATGAAAGGTAAAAAAAGTATAGAAAAACAATCATATCTGAAAAAAGGCAGCCAGCAATTTACACTAATCTCCTACTCTGTCTTGGACCCTAAGGCTCTCATGCAAAAAAATAATTATTTTTTGTTTTGTAATTAGGTAAAGACTTACTATCTAATTTGTAAAGAAATCTTGTAGGCCAACCACACAAATCTTTGTAGGAAAAAAGAAGAATATTTCACCAAATACTTTTCAAGACCCCTCAACCAATACTACTTATCCACTAAAGTTATTTAATTTGGATAATCACTATTTAATTTAAACTTTTCATGTTCCACACTTTCTCAGATTTTTTTAAAATATCAATCGTTACGTGTTATATTCTTCAAAAGTATCGTATTTGTTTTAGAGAATTTGACACGAGTGTGATATTAAAAATGAAGAATTCGCTCAACTTAGAATTTCATCTGTTCAGAAAATCCACGATGCATTGATCAGTTTGTTGATATTCAAATTGTGATTAAAGTTTAAATTGTTTTGACTATCAGAAAGCAAATTATGTCATAAGGTCAATAATGCACGACGCATCTCGTGCTCATCCAAGGTCTGAACGGATGGGCTGCATTTTGTAAGCAGCTTACCTGGAAGCAAGGATTAATGACTGAGTTTATAGCTCAAACCCGTAGCATATAGACAAATATTTGGAAGTGAATTTTAACAATAAAAATTTATCAATTTTGGCAATAAATATAGTAGTTACATGAATTTGCCAATGCACCAAACTGTGGAAAACAGTAGTCTAACCAAAAAAACAAGTCTAGTAGCTAGGCAAGATCATCCATTATTTTTTTTAAGTAATATATATTGTCCGTGCATTTAAAAAAAAATATATTTCATTAAGTCATTTAAATGATATCTATATGTAAGCTTCTTTTTTTTTAAAAAAAAAAAAGGGTTATTTGCATTTTGAAAATAAAATAGGTTATCTAGCTATTATAACATATAAAACCGATTAGATAGTATAAAAAATTATTTACATTAGAAGTGTATAACACATGAACTCTTTCTATATAATAAATATACAACCCTAAACAAAGAACAATAATATATAGCATTCTCAAAGTGCAAACAAATCATTTCTATCATGTTTGTCTATTGAAAATAATCTTTCTATCCTAGTAGAAATAAAATTTGCGTATATTCTACTCGGTCCTCCTGAAACCTTACTGATGAGATACATTAGGTATGTTGTTGTTGTACGGGGCAAAGAAAGTACAAGTTTAATATGTTTAATGATTAATCTTTTAGAGGGCATTTTGGTAATTTCACTTCAATAAAGATTTGTTTTAAAGAAAGGTAGATGTTTTATGTACCTTTAAAGTCCAATAATCTATATGATAAGCATCTTACAATAGTACCAACATTTCATTATCCAAACCATAAAAAGGCCTAAGAAAACTCAAAGAGAACTCCTAAGCAAATGGAGCAACAAATTGTAAAGATGAAGAACTCAGGGATGATAAGCTACAATGGTAGCCCGATGATCGATGATCGAGACGAGGAGATGACACGATCAGCATTATCTGCTTTTCGCGCTAAGGAGGAGGAAATTGAGAGGAAGAGAAAAGAAGTTTCCGATAAGGTTCAAGCTCAATTAGGCCGCGTTGAGGAAGAAACTAAGCGTTTAGCTGAAATTCGCGAGGTAATACAATATGTACTTTGCTTTTATCATGCTTCTTTTGAACCGATGGTCTATAAGAATTAAACAACATCTACATCGGTACATACTACTCTTACTAAACTTCACTTGTAGAATTATACTGATACGTTGCTATTGTTGTTGACATATTTGAACTATGTTACAAAGAGTTTAGCATATTGTTGTATTTTTTTTTTAAAATGTGTTGTTTTTTTTTTTGGTTGAAATGGAAAATCAAGTAGAAGCTTGAAACATTTGTTGATCCAGCTGGAAAAGAAGTAACAATTGTGAGGAAGAAGATTGACTTAGTCAATCGTGAATTAAAGCCAATGGGACAAAATTGCCAAAGAAAGGTGAAACATTTGACCAAACTTTTTTTTTTTTACGATAAATTATTTTCGTGTGATTTATAACTAGCTAGGTCATAAGCAGGGGCGTAGGAGGGTTGGACATCCTTCGTCGGAAAAAAATGTCGCATATACAAGTAAAAAAATACACAAAGTGATTAAATAATAAATTTTGGACACCCTTGACATAATAGGTTGTTATAGTCTAGTTATTTAAGGTGTCTTGAATGTATGTTTAGACATCTTTAATGAGCAGTGCTCACATGTTCAAATTTCACCTGCAACAATTTTTCTTTTTTAAAAAGAGCTTTTGTTGTTTAATTTTTGAACCCTGATCTTAGTGAAATTTCTGGCTCCATCACTAATCATAAATTTTAAAAATAGTTGTCAATATTTACACTAAGATAGACGGTGTATATCAAACTCTTTGAAATGCGATCCTTCTCCGAACCATATGTTTTGTCCACTAAATTACTTTTTCTTACTTTAGGAAAATTAAGTAACATTACTTTACTAAAAGACAAAGGGACAGAGACAGACAGATATATTTGTTTTATAGCAATTGGTATTCTAAAAAAGACTTTGGATTCTATGTTTGAATAGGAATCTCACTCACACACAGTTTTCAAGACTGGTGGTTAGGACCACCAAACCAATACTATTGTTATTATTATTAGTATATAGTTTTAGAGATATCGGAAAAAATCTCTCTATCTTTTAAGATAAATAGATAGGGGTGTACCTCATACGAGAGTCAAATAATTTAAGTTTGACCGAGAATTTGCTAATGAAATCTTTAAATTATTTAAAATGAAATTTATATATTTGTAAACTACATAAAAAGTACTATAAGTCCTAATAATTGATAATTCAAAATATTTATAAGATATGTTTGAATCTCGAAATCCGAAATGTATCACATAAATTGGGACAGATAGAGTAGCATAATACACTTAGGACGTTATGTAAGACGTGATGAATTGTCACATAGGATGCATTATCTATTTGTTCGTCTCTATACAAATTTAAACGTCAACTTATGCACATTCAAAATAAAAGATATATATATATATAAGTGTCAGTTAAGGCCAAATTAAATTACATATTTATGTAATATACTTATGGTTGAGGAAGCATCTATAGTATGATGAAATTAATTAATATTAAATCTTGGAATTATATTTATTTTTTCTTCAGGAAAAGGAATACAAGGAAGCACTTGATGCATTCAATGCAAAAAGCAAGGAAAAAGCTCAGCTTGTTACCAAATTAATGGAGGTAAGCCTTTTTAGCTTCTTCGTTTATGGAACTAAGTTAGCGTTTAATTATAGATTTTGGATCATAGTTTAAAATTGTATTTTCAATTATCTGTTTGACAATGCAATTTGATTAAATTCTGAAAAATCTGATCTTCAAATATCTTCAAACATTTTCAAACTAATCACTCAGACCAGTTTTTGCGTATTTGAGACTTCCACTTACAGAACTTTGAAGTTTTTTCAAGTAAAATGTATGTCTAAACACAACTTCAAAAATTTATAGCTACATGTTATTTTGCCATCAAATTTCTTAGTTTATATATATGTTTGTATTTTTTATTTATTTTCATTATTTTTTGTAGTTGGTAAGTGAAAGTGAAAAATTGAGGATGAAGAAATTGGAGGAGCTGAGCAAGCATATAGAAGCCTTGCACTAATTAATACTACTTTTATATAACCAAAAAATTGATGTATTGATCAATTGAAACTCTCACATTGAACTTTTTTAGTTTGTTACATTTTATTTTATTTTTTTATGTTTGTTGTACTTTTTTTTTCTTTTTTTTGGTTTTAAGTTTGACAAGTCAGGTCTAATTTGACATCCTTAAAAAGGATAAATGATGTTTGGTATTTTTCTAATTTGAATTTCAGATGTAAATTGTGGAGATGTGTCTTTTTTTTTTTTTTGTATGATGATCATAATTCATGGATTTTCCCTTCATGAATTTCACTATATATTGAACTGATTTTTTTTTTTTTCAATTCTCTTCATAGTATTTGTTTTTTATCAGCTTTAAGAGTAACAAAAGGTAGTCAGAGTGAAGCCATGACAGTACCTGTCTAAGGACGGGTCAAGCAGGACTGATAGATTAATAGATTGACAAAGTTTTTGAAAATGAGGTATAGGGGCGGTTCAACATAAGTCGAGGCCTAAAACGAAATTTTAATCAGAGGCCTAAAATTTAAACAAACATATTTATTTTATTTTAAAAAAAAATCTTACACTTTTTGAATGCAAATTGTTGCTTAATTTTTTTTATAAATGATTTTTTGATTTTTTTTTGTCAATTATTAGTTTTAAGTAAAATTTTATCAATTCAACGTTAAAAAATATTTTTTTACTAAGGTAAGAATTATATGAATTGTTAACATAATTCTATAAGTAATAAGTTGATAAAATTTAAATAAAGGTAAGAGTTAGAATTGTAGAATATGATTTAAGAAGTTGATAATTTGATCCCGACTTTAATGTGCTTGTTATAATGCTTGAAAATTAATTAAGAAGATACTAGTAAGAATATAATTTGTACTCCACTTTGTTCAACATTTTACGACTATTGATTTATATTTTTGACATACCATTACTCTAACTAGTCAAAAATTTGAAGATGAAGAATAAAAAAGGAGTTACAAAGAATAAAATAATATGAATGTTAGCGAAGAGAATGCAAGAGGACAAAACAATATTTTTTTGATTTCTTCTATTTGAATGGGGTTAAAGAAAATAAAACAATATATATTTATTATTTTTAAAAAGTATTTTTATCATAAATAATTAATTTTTTTAATAAGAAAATTAACATGTAATTTATTCTTGATAAAAATTTGAGACCCCCAATTTTTGAGGGCCTAAGGCATATGCCTTAATTGGAATAGCATAGAGCCGGCCCTGATGAGGTGCATATGACACTTTAGACGAATCCCACGTTAGAATAAAAGAGAAAAGTGATCAAGAGCTTTATAAGGCATGACTAAAATTTATATGATACATGCGCTTTTGAGGCTCGATATGACGTAGCCTGAAAGATAAATCCATATAATTCTAAACCCAAAACAGACAATACATGACATGAACTTGAATTGCGATAAAATTTAATATATGCCTGCCATGAAAGGATAAACCAAGTAATTAACTCTCTTCAACTTTAGCTTCTGGTTGAAGCAAAAATATTTTAACTAACAAAAAGACATAGTTGAAGATTCATGGAAAATTCAAATGCATACCAAATATACTAAAATCGCGGTATTAATATTTTTGATTTTAGTATTTTGATTCGCTTATTCACCGTTAAAAGATGTGGTGTAGTGGATGAGGTTCCTTCTTCCTTAGCCACAAATGTCTCGAGTTCGAGTCCTAAGTATGAAAATATCCTTGATAGAGTGCTTCCTTCGAATGAAGCCCTACGTAACGTGAATACGGATATAATCGAACTCCCATGGGTACCAGACATCGGTCGGAAACCAAAAAATAAAACCTAATTTTAGAAACCATAGGGAATAAAAGTTGCTTATAGAAAACATTGGATGCTAAATTAGTAATTACCTAAAGATAATGACCTAAAGTGACAAAAAACATTTAATTATTATTCCTCTTTTTTCTCCCTTTTACTGAAAAAAAAAAAACCTTTTTGTCACTGAAAACATTAAACCCAAAGAGAAGCTCAGCAATGGAAATTGTTGAAAAACTGCAAAACCCTAACAATGGAGGTGAAATTAAGCTCAAACCCACATCAAATTCAAAGCCAAAAGTTGTAGTAATAATGGGAGCAACAGGTTCTGGAAAATCAAAACTTGCTATTGATTTGGCTTCTTACTTTCCTATTGAAATCATCAACGCTGATTCTATGCAGGTATTAGTTATAATTTTGTGTATTCTCATAAAGTTGATTTTTTTTTGTATTTACTGCTAACCCTTTTCGTTTCTTGGTTAGGTTTATCAAGGATTGGATGTTCTTACCAACAAAGTTACTCCCCAAGAGCAAAAAGGTACTTTGTTTCCCTGTTTTTGCAGTGTAATTATTCATGTATGTTAAAGATCAAACGCGTACCATTATGCTAATAGTTATATTAGATATAGCATAGGCGCAACTAACTGCACCACACAAGTGCTATGTTTGATCATGACTCCAATCCGGGCCTCCGAGAGCCCTTGTGGGCCTTGTCATAGGCAGGATGTTGTCGTTACCCAACAATTTGTATAATTTTATTTCCAGACTAGAAGTTTACATTTTGTTTGAATGGTTGTTATCAGGGGCAGAGCTAGAGTGTCAGCTATTGGTTCGGCTGAATCCAATAACTATAGTTCAAAATTTTGTATTTGTTTTAAAAATTCATTGAATATGTACAATTTAGTATCTAATTTAGAACCTAGTTACTTAAAAATATTAAAATCAACTACACATGAGGTTTGAATTCTGATTCCACCTCTTGTTACCTATTGTACTGTATCCTGTTGTATTAATCGAATGCCGGTTATAATTGTTACTTAATAAATTTTATTGTATTTGTAGTGTCAAATTCGTTTTTATGTAACGATGAATAATGCCAGGAACAACCCATTGGGTGGTGTCGTGTCGTTAGCTTATTTTCTTTTCATCATACTTTTATCATCTAAATATTTTACCCTTTACCCTATATTTTTTTTATAATAACTCTACTTTTTCTTTATAATACTATAAGCTTATTCTTCGGATTGTTGGTGCATGGCATTATAAAACGAAGGGAAACGAGACATCTATCCAAATGTTATATTCATCAAAACAATACAGTAGTAACAATACAATACAATACAATACAATACATATGAAACAATATATAACAACCATCCAAACAAGCTATTAAGAAAGTGGAGACTCTTGACACATAAGTAGAATAGAATATTAATAGTATTAAAGAGTTTTCAAGTGTATATTTTGAATGGACCAAAACAGAAAGGTGCTGTATAGAATGCAACAGAGTGCTTTATTTCTGCATACCTTTATGAGTATCTGATTTTTGTTTTTCTTGGGTTGTTGTATCACTGACAGGAGTGCCTCATCATCTTCTTGGTACTATTAGCCCCTGTGTTGAATTTACTGCCAAGGATTTCCGTGACTCAACCATCTCCGTGAGGCCTCTTTCTTGATGATCTCAATTCTTGTATTTATGAACGAAGCTAATAGTATGTCCATGGTCATTGGATGCTGAAATAGTGATATTATATTTACCATCAAAGCTGCGTCTTCAATAATGGCTCTAATGCTCATTCCTTTGCTTTTCAAATGTGTAAATATGTCCATGGGTGTTGCCTTTTGCTTGTTGCTTGAAATTTTTCCTTCTATTGAGGTTCATTAACTTCTTGAAGCCTGTAGGCAAGACATATGCTCCAAAGTTGTTGGTCTTTGATAGGAGGGGATTGACTTGTATCCATTGTTTTCACCAAATTTCAAGGTGAAAGGATAGACAAGAAAACCCTCTCTACCTGCAAATAGATGTAGATATTCCCTTCATACATACCACCCCACTCCCATACACCAATTTTAGTGACTACAATAGATATTCCTCTTTGTTTAATTAGTTAAACAATTGGACATATACTCATGTCATTAATTAACTTTTTATGAGAACAAATATGCTGAAGAAGTTCACGACTAATTGTCTACAATTTAGTTAAAAAAGTGACTTTATCCAAAAAAAAAAAAAAAGTTACAGAAAGTTGTTCTCAGAATGATCAAGGATTTTTAAGTTCGCCAGCTTAAAGGTCAGGCCTCTGTCTCTCCTGATAACAAGTATAGTCTCCTTTGTCCTTAACGGCGGTGTTCCCTTCCTTTCCAATATTTAAGAGAGTATTTCATGGCCCAACTATTATTACCACATTCTCTACCATAGAATCTGGACTTCTGAGTAATCTAAGAGGCTTCTATGAAGAATGTGGTTCTTCATTTGAACAAATAATAACTGACCATCCAAGCAAATGTTAATGGTGTTAGTGAAACAAACTAACCTTGGTGGCTTTTGCCACGAGGCTACATAACCAGCCTATCATTCCTTATAGTAAGTTTGATTCAGTTATCTCTCTGGGAGAATATTGTGCGGAGGAAAAGGTCTTGAAACGTATATGTCCATCAATGGTCATATCTCTCTACTTTTTTAGCTAATGTGATTCCTCTTATTATTTGTATTTTCAGATAATAAATGAGGTATGGTCCCGCAATAGGCTGCCAGTTATAGTTGGAGGAACAAATTATTATATTCAGGTACATTTTTACGCGTTCTCCACTCTCCAGTTTCTTGCTTGTGTGTGCATGAGTCCCTCATGATAAGAATTTTCAAAGATACTAGGACCGAAATAATATTTGATGCAGAAGTTGTCTACCTCAATAGTTTGCATTATTCAGAAACTAACTTTTCTCCTGAATGATTCACAAGGTTAGTTGAAGAGTTAGATTCGCCAGGTGCTGCCCCTTAATTGCCAGTGTTTTTTAAAACGATAAGCGCAAAATGGGTGACAAGGTCCATGAGCCTTGAAGCGAAAAGCAAGAAGTGGGGACCACACTTCTTTAAAGTTGAGATTTAAATATTCGACAACTTTTCGTTATAACATGACCAATTTCAGTATCTAATATGCAATAAAGTCGATATTAGTCTAACTCAAAGTTGAGATTTAAATAATCGACAACTTTGTGTTTCGATCACTTTGCACGTCATGGTTTGAAGTGCAACTAGCTGTACCTATGACACGATAGACCTCACTTCGCATTGCTTCATCGCTTTAAGTGACGAAGCGTTAGTTTTAAATAAAACTGTTAACTGCTAGTAGCATCCTTCTCCTAGAGTATGAGCTGTCCTAAAAATCTGCAATAGACTCCTCGCCTACACTCTCTTATATGTGTATAAGTATGTTGGCAAGCAGCTAAATCTTTTGGTTTGTCTTTTGTTTTTGATATTTTTCTAACTTCTGTTTTTCATCTTTCCTAAAATTCTTCCTAACTGTTGGGTGTTAGTTATAGTTTCCTGGATTTGATTATTTTTGCATTCAGGCTCTTGTGAGTCCATTCCTTCTTGATGATTCTGTTGAAGATGCAGAGGCTAATTGCTTAAGTGACTCTCAAGGTAAACAATAAGCTGTTTTGTGTCTTAATTTATTTACTCAGGATCAAATTTATAGCTACTCTATCTTTCTTTCTCTGCAGAAGATGAGCAACCTGATCTTGAAGTTGAACTTATGAGCGAGGATTATGATTGTGCTTACATCCGTCTTAAAGATATTGATCCAGTTGCAGCCAACAGAATTCATCCAAATAATGGCAGAAAGGTGTGGTGATGTTTGGCTTCATATGTCTTAGTTTATTTGGTGATGCAATCAGCTAAAACTGTTCATCCGGATACGTTGATTTTGACTATCTAACAGGAATTGTGTTTGATTTTGCACGTTGTTTCAAGTTGCAAATTACGGACCCATATGTTAATGTGTAACAACACCATGTGTAGTCTGGCATTGTTAAATTTGTTCATAGAACTGAGCTAATTTGTACTGAAGACTTCTGTTTCCTGGAATGTACATTGATCATTTCTGGTCTCTGAACCTATATATTCAGATTTCAAAGTTGTTATGGCAATGCCTCATTTGTCTGAACAGATGGTTACTAGTGGCAGAATGTTAACACTAATTGCTTTTATCCTACAAATTATGGAGTCTCTGAGGTGGAATGTGAAAGTAATAATGCTTCATATAGACTTATGTCCTATATATTGTATAGCAGTTCTGATGATGCATCTGTTGCCTTAAACTGCAGATCAACCAATACCTGAATTTGTATGCACGATTTGGTGTTATTCCAAGCAAACTACTTCAAGAGAAGACTGTAGAGGTGCATGGTTCTGTTCACTCATTGATTTTACTAATTTAATTTTCCATTAATTGTATTGATTTCTAATGATAGTAAGATTTGGATTTTGCAAATATTTTTAATTGTTTTTTAGCTACTATACATGATGGGACAACATTATTTCTTTAGGACTCTCTTCAGAAGATATTTGCATTAAAAGGATAGTCCAATGCATAAAGCATCCTGCATTTATGCTAGGTCCGGGGAAGGGGTGCACCCCAAGGGTATGACGTAGACAACATACCCTAATGCAAGCATCAGTGGCTGCTTCCACGGCTCGAATCCGTTACCTATAGGTCACACAGAGACAACTTTAACCCTTGTTCCAAGACTTCCCTTCTTCAGACGATATTTGCATTGAAGTCTTATTATAGAAGTATGGAATTGGATGAAAGGAATGGCTATATATGCATCAGTTCATCATATTGAGTCCCTTGACTATCAGCCTTCTTTCAAGTGGTTGATAGAGCTTTCCCTTCACTTTGCTAAAGCTCAAAATTGTCATTTTACAGTGCTCTTGCTTTTATCTTTTTCCAACCTTCCATCTGTGTAATTCGGTACTAGTGTAAGTCGTCGCTATTCCATGTTTCGTATTGGAAAATATGAGCTCTCAGTATAGCCTGTTGGGTTGATGAAATTGCCATAGCATACCTCTTCATGTTATTTTGTTGCTTGTGGCAGGGCAGAACTGGGGTCAAGTTGATAATTCAAGATATGATTTTTGCTTCTTATGCGTGAATGCATCTCTTACCACTTTGGATCCATTTGTCAATAGAAGAGTTGATCACATGGTTGATGCTGGTCTACTGAAGGAAGTTCTTGACATCTACACTATGAATGCAGACTATACAAAAGGCTTGAGGCAGGCCATAGGT
Organism: Solanum etuberosum; assembly: GCA_029582245.1. Classification (NCBI taxonomy): domain Eukaryota; kingdom Viridiplantae; phylum Streptophyta; class Magnoliopsida; order Solanales; family Solanaceae; genus Solanum; species Solanum etuberosum. Next base: position 53,538 of record JAJONR010003896.1, on the reverse strand, counting down.
GTTAGGGAATTCGAGCCATTTCTTAGGTGTTACATACTGGATCATCAAAAACCCTGTAGTGAATCTCACGATCAGACACTAAATGATCAGATATTGAAGCAAAATATACAGCATATTGTGGATTCCCCTGATGATAATGAATGGAAAGCTCTTCTAACTGAAGCAATTCAACAAGTCAAATTGAACACACGGAGACTAGTTCGACGTCAAGTAAGTACTACTCCCTTTTATGGTAGGTAGTTATATCAGTGTTATCAAAAGCGAAATGCGCAAAAAAGCTCTAAGGTTCGTTGGGGCTCTAAGCTTAGACGCAAATAAAGCGTGGGTTTTATTGAGAAAAGGCGCAAATGGAGAAAACATACAAATATATATATGTTTAGTTCAAAACTAATAATTATAAGCATGAATAACAAATATATGGACAAAGAAATTGATTGTTTTTACGATAAAGTAAAATATCAATGGTTTAGCGTCACCTCTTCAGGAAATGCTCATTCACAAGGAAAAGTACGTCTTCAGGGCTTAAGCGCGCCTTTGATAACACTGAGTTGTATGTTTAAACAAGGCATATAACCAAGGAGAAATGTTTATGTGGAGAATTTTTGGTTTTTCAATTCAGCCTGCATGGGGGTTGGCAAGTACTCGGTTCTGGGAAAACCAGATATAGTTGAACTGAATATCGAATTTTGTGAAGCTTTCTGGTTAAAGGTGCAAGATGTTTAGAACAGAAATTTCTTGAAACCATTTGCTGTCGTTTACATAGACATATTTTATAAAACATTATTTGGATAATATAAAACATTTCAAAGTTCCTAAAAAGATAGAGCAAGTAACTCCTAATACTATATTACTCTTCCGTCTTCACCTTCATTAGTGAGTGAAGCCTTCTTACTCTATACAACATCATATAATACAAGAACGAGGAAGTACTTGCAAAATTTCTTGCTTAAGGCGTATGCTAGCTGTTACTGGATACTGAGATTCTTTGAGTTGCATTTTTTGGAAATGTTTATGGTTGTCTGGTTGTTGTCAGAGGAGAAGACTCAATCGTCTGCAGATGCTATATGGATGGAACATACATTATGTTGATGCCACGAACTCCATAATAAGTACGTGATCGGGCTTTATACTTGAATGAAATTACTCAGTCCTTATCCATAGCAGGTATGCTGTGTTCTGGTTTGATTGTTGTCCGTATTTCTCTGAATTGATTTGCATTTTTTGAGAAGGTGGCTCTGATGATATATGGGCAGTAGAAGTGGTGAAACCCTCTGTAGGAAAAATCAAATCCTTTCTCACTGGGGAATCCAGTATAGAAATTGGCAGCAATGCTTCTGAAGAAACGAAGATGATTCAAAAGGATCTCTGGAGTCAGCATGTTTGCGAGGTTAGTAGCCAGCTGCTACATTCCTCCGTCCCCCCTTTTCCGACTCCCCTCGAGTAGTAGGAAAGAAAAAAGAGAAAGAGTTGAAAGTAGAAATGAAGATAAACTGCAGTTTCCTCTATATTATTAATTTGGTGATAACTGCCAATCATGCAATATGTTTACAGTTTTACCAAATTACATGTTTATCATTCGTTTGATCATAGGCATGCGGGAATAAGGTCCTTAGAGGCGCGCACGAGTGGGAACAGCATCGACAGGGTCGTGGCCATAGAAAACGAATTTCTCGGCTTAAGAAGTCTGGAAACTTGTGTTTGTGAAGCAAAACACACGTACACCACCTCTGCTTATAGCACAGTTCTTTGCATTTTACCTGTGAGTTTTATATTTTATGCATCCTCACTTTATATGATTTTGGGGCAATGTTCACCTAGTCAAATCCATTTCAATTCATAATTTAGCTGATATTGGGACCTCAGACACTACTCGTGGGATCGGAAACAACCTGCCTACCACACTATAGGTCTGCGTACATGCTACCCTCTCCCAACTTCACTCATGGGATTACATTGAATTTGTTGTTTTATTGGAATCCCATATTATTATATTATCCACACTCCAGATATCTAGTCGTGTGTGAGTATTGGTGTATTGAAGTCTTGCATCGATTGTGGGGAAGACAAAAACTAATCTTTTTTTTTATATGATCTCGGACAATTCTTACTTCTTAAATTTGTCAGTCAATATCCTTTTTCCTATGGCTCAGAATTGGCAGGCCTTTTAGTGGGCCAATGGGCTGCAAGAGTTAGTGGGCTTAATTCAGAGCTGCACGAGTGGGCATATGGGCCACTTTGACTCCACTTTTGTTGTCTTTTGATTATTTTTTATGTTTAAAAATTGATACTATTACTCCCTCCGTTCTCGATTTATGTAACATTCTCTCACTAAACACAAAGTTTAAGAAAAAAAATTAAGTTTGTTGTCTAAAATAGTCTTTGATCATTTGTATGACCATAAATTATTTCATTAAGGATAAAAGTAGACTCGAAATAACAAGTTTCAGGACATAATGTTGCAAGTGTGATGGAGTTTCATTTGTAAGACATGCTATAATAAGCGGAACAATTTCAATAGGAGACTTTCCCTAACTAGCGCGCTCCTCACCTCAATGTTATACTTCAGCAACTAATACGAAAAGTACATTAAATTTGTAGTGTATAACATTTTTAAGAAATTCAACAACAGATCAATTATTTGAAAGAAAAAACTCAGGTCATATTCCTTAAATTAAGTGATGTTATGTCAATGATTTTTTCATAACAAAATTCAATAATGAATTAGAGACCACATAATATTTTGGACATGGATAAAAGTCCATAAAATGAACATGGCTTGCCCTACTTAAGATATTAAAGCAAAAAAACATGAGGACTAAATGAAAAGAGAATATCTTTCAAATTCAGTCCCCCCCTCATGAAGAAATAATATTTCTTTTAATGCATATATGATATGACACATTTTTCTTTTTAATAGGCGTTTGATATAGACTTTTGAAATAAATATTTAAAAATTTAAATTATATTTTGACATATGTTCACTTGAAAATAGAAAGTTGACTCATCTTTAAAAACTATCCAAAATCTAATGTATAACCAAATAATGTTGTGAAAAAAATTCATCAACTTAGATAGGAAGGTGTGGAGAACACATATTATAATATTAGGTTAGTAGGTAATTTAGGGCTGTCTTAGGGGGGTTTGTATTTGCCATTTTACTAGTTGTTTTATTGTTATTCTTGTTTTTTATATATAATATTGTTTATTTTTATTTTAATAATCTATCCTAGTGTGTTGTTTATTGATTATCACATATTCTGTTGTTGTCTTTGCCCTTTCATGGTAGACTTTGCACCATTTTGCTTGTTGCTTACTATCTTTTCTTTACTGTCTCCTTTTGCTTCTCTTGAGCCGATGGTCTTATGTACCTTTACGAGGTACTGGTAAAATCTGCGTACATCTTATCCCCTCCAAACTCGACTTGTGTGATTCCATACTGAATATGTTGTTATTGTTGCTTTTAAATCATATATATCATTAGGAATAAAATAAGAGTTTTAAAGACAGATTATTTATAAATTATATAAAAATATCATTCTTCGTTAAACAAATAAATAAAAAAAGATCGTGTACCCCACATAAATTGGGATACATTTTGCTCTTATACTTCTCAATTTACCTTTACCAGAAGTTATATAATTATAAATATAAGCATATAACATAAATATATCATTTAACTTGACTTCAACTGACATTTATGTTCTTCAACTTTGGGTATTCATAAGTAGACACTCAAAGTTGGAGGACATAGATGCCAACCGAAACCAAATTAGATGATACATTTATGTATTATGTCATAAATATATCTTTGACATGTTTTAGATCATAAGTTTCAATTTTATTTTATTTTTAACTCCATGTACAATGAAGTATTGTCACATAAATTAGGACGGAAGACAACATAGTTTATCATACTTATTTTGTGAAATTCACTAAACATATAGATATACTAAAATCCAAATGTATTATCAAAGTACATAAATTTTAAATTTTGAATTCGCTCCTAACAGTGAGAGAGTAGTCACTTCTCACCATGATGATGCATTCTGAAAATGAATCCTCAAATTCTTCACATTGGGAGTAGTCATTTCTCACTATGATGATGTTGCATTTTGTAAACAAGTTTCTCAAATTCCAAGAAGAATATGGTTCAGAGTGACCCTACTTCTTTTTTGAAAAGCAAAGGATGCACCTTTTTCCATATATTGTTTTGCAGATATTGTCTTTTAAAGGAGAGACTTGACTTCATGGTACAAAAATTGTGTGTATAGTGATGACAGACTGTTGAAATTGACAAAAAATATGTGTGTGTGTGTGATATATGTATATAAATAAGTGTCTTTTGGTGAAACATTTTGCTTCATTGGTTTAGTAATAATTGATTTAGTTAATTACTAGTAGCTAGCTAGACATGGCTAATGAATTCAAGCATTTGGTTTTGGTTAAGTTCAAGGAAGATGTGGTGGTGGAGGATATTCTAAAAGGGTTGGAAAAACTTGTCCAAGAAATGGATATTGTCAAGTCATTTGTTTGGTAAGTACTTGAATTACATATTTCTCATAGTCATTTTAATATTATGTCAAATCTATGTTGTTCGGATTCTTCAGAAATATGTTGATAGGTGTATATCGGATTCCCTAAAAGTAGTGTTTTCTTGAAAGATCTGATATGAGTGTGGCAACATTCTAAAGAGTCTGAGCAACATAGTTATTGACAGAATTACTCTATTCGTTTAAATTTATATGGTAGTATTCCACTCGCACAGAGTTTAAGAAAGGAACTTGTGATTTAAAACAAGCCATAGTTATTTGTTATTTAAATTATGATATTTTTTTGAGACATAAAAAAAAGAAAGTATGTCACATAAATGTGACGAAAGGAGTAAAAGTACACAATTGGCAGGAAGTCTAGTTGTTATGAATTCTATGTTGCTCAAACTTTTCAAAAGTTGTTGTAGTACTCGTATTGGATAATTTGAAAATGCGTTACTTATGAAGGATTTGATACGCATCCAACGATATTATTAAAGAATCCGAGTAGCATAGATTATGATATAATGAATGAACTAGCTACATTTTTTTTTAGAGTTAATAATATAAAATCACACTTCAACTATCACTTTTTGGTGAGTTTTACACACAACTATGTATTAAAACACACCTTGAATCTGACTATACCAACTATCATTTGTTCCATTTTCCTATCTGGACTATCATCGTCTACTCAACTCGTGCGGTGTGTTGCAATACATAATAGTGATAGTTCTGGTAGAAAAAAAAAACAACTGATAATAGTTGAGATGTGAAACTCGCGACAGAAACAAATGATAGTTCAGATATGTTTTTTTTTTTAACCATAACTTGGTTTTTGTGGCAGGGGAAAAGATGTTGAAAGTCATGAGATGCTTACACAAGGTTTCACTCATGCTATTATAATGACATTTAGTAGCAAAGAAGACTATCAAACTTTTGCTAGTCACCCAAATCATGTTGGATTTTCAGCCACTTTTGCCACTGTGATTGACAAGGCTGTGCTACTTGATTTCCCTGCTATTTCAGTCAAAGCTCCTTGATATCATCAATGTCATAAAAATAATAATAAAGAATAGTATTATGTGTGTCTCTATGTTTTACTATGGTTGTTTGATGTTCAAGTGTGTGTTAAGTGAACATTTCTTTTTTATCTTTGCTTCCAAAATTGTGGATGGTTTAAGACATATGTAATGTATCACTATGAAATAAAAACTTTCTTTTTTTTGAGAACTTCAGGAAAAATTTGTCTTTCAGATGAGCACGTTGTGGTAACTTACTCATTATACAATAGCTCAGAAATCATATAGAGATGTAAATCGTATTAGACGAATCTCATGTGACGAGCTCACGACTGAGTGGCATATGGATGATGGATTCGATCCAGGTTTCCCACATGAGAAATAATCCACCTCTGAACCACTCAACCATGGTGTTCAAATCCCTATACTCTTAACTAGAAGTTTCAAATAGTTCAGCCGTTAAGAAGTTTCAAATAGTTCAGCCCAAGTAACAAATATTGAATAATTAAAAAAATAAAATTACAGTTGAAAATAAAATGACAAAAATTGAGGCACATATATCTCGCTCTCTTTAAGGAGATTCAAGCCCACTGCGGCATAATCTACACCAATCCAACAGTAAAACTCTTGACTTGTCTCCTCCGGGATACAACAGCCCAACAACGTGTACAACTCAAGCAACTTCGGATTAGTTGAAGAGTCCAAAGCTCCACAAAAAGAACACTTTCCTTCAACATATAATTACTCTCTTTGTATATCATTCTTTGTCTCAACTCTCTCTTTCACTACATTAACTCAATATATACACAATAAAACACTTCTAATATTTGGTTAACACTTTTTCTCATCTTTCTTGGGATTCTTCACAAAGGAAGAAACATCGCTATTTATAAGTGAAGAAGTCTTCCATATAATCAATGGATAGAATGAGAGGTAGTAATGTGGGTAGATAAATGTGATAGATGTTACGTGAGTTACAAGTAACTAATGGTCATATGAGTTACAAGAAACTAATGACCACGAGAGTTACAAGAACCAATAGTCATCTTCTACCACAATTTTATACGCACTAACTTATGCACTTAATATTTTATTTTAATAATAAAATGCATATACACCAATACCTTATCTTTCATTCACTAAAATATCTCCATGTGATTAACTAAACTTTCTGCGATAAAGTACTCATGATTTATACAGAGTTCAAGTTATATACGCCATCAGTTTCACGATCAAGTTACCAAAGAATATCTACAAGCTTTGAGGTTCAAGGGTGTATATGTGTGAACTTTATATTATCTTTGCTTTCAAAATGAAATGATCGGGATCATAAATTTTTAATTAGAGATTTTGAATTTAAATTTTAAAAATATAGAATTTTTTATATTGAGTTTTTTTAGCTCCGTAATAAATTATATTATAATAAATTTCAGATATCGAATAATTAAAACATAAATTTTCTGGTGAACAAGAAATGACAAATACACGTGAATGTCAAGTGGAATACCTGTTTGGCCTACAAAGATACTCTTTTCCTCCAATTTTTTTCAGTACACTTTTAATAATTTAATTAAACCTTTTATTTTACACTTAAAAGAGTTAGTTTGTAATTATATAAATATTTATAATTTACTCCCCCTACATGTAAAAGTCATCTATGTATCTAAATTATTTTTTTGAATTGCTTCCAATTCCTTGCTTTTCATGTGTGGTATATCCTACCACCCATAAAAATTAGTGTTTATTTAATCAATTTAAGAAAAACTTTTGGTAATATTAAAACAGTAATTTGTGTTTGGTTAAGGTTCAAAATAGGAAAATTATTTTTCAGCTCAAGAAAAACAACTTCTGTTACTACTGGAAAGTACTTATTTCTTTCTTAAAACTTGACAAAAATCATAACATATTTAAAATAAGCACTTCTTAAATTACATGTGTATAGATAAGCAAGTGACTTTTTATTTTTATTTTTTTATAATCGAGAAAAGATTAATGATACATGGTTCGAAACTTGATATATTTTTATAATAACAATTATATATTCAGTGTAATTCCGCAGATAAGGTATGAAGAGGATAGTGTATACGCAACCTTAACCCTGTCTAGTGAAGGTAAAGAGGCAATAAATCCTTCACCACCAAATTATGTGTATTTGTGTGTATATATAGGTGACTTTTGGTGAACAATTTTGCATATTTTTACTAGTAGAAATGGCTAATGAATTCAATCATATGCTATTAGTGAAGTTTAAGCAAGATGTTGTAGAGGAAGATATTCTAAAATAGATGGAACAACTTGCTAATGAAATTGATGTTATCAAGTCTTTTGTTTGGTAAGTCCTTGAATACTAAGTAACATTTTTCTTATAGGTTCATTTTAGCCAATCCCGACTTGTTTGGAACTGAGGTATAGTTGTTATTGTTCGTCTTGATGTATAGTCACATGGTTCTTTTGACAGGGGAAAAGATACTGAAAGCCATGAAATGCTGTTTTTGTCACTGTAATTGAAAAGGTTGTGGTGCTGAATTTCCCTGCTGTTTCTGTCAAAGCTTCTTCTTGAAGAGTCCGAGCAACATAGGTGTGCCGCCTTTTATGTTCTTAAGGCTATTTGAGGTTTCATGTGTTTTGTATGTGAACATTGGATACATTTAGTTCAATAATATTTGATGAACTTGTGTCCTTTTTCTAATGTCTTGTTGCTAATATTGATTAGCAAAAAGATTACTTAAACTACAAAACAAATCTAACTTTTGACTTTTCGTAACCTATGTGTCTGTTGCTAATGAAAATGATATCCCGGTGAACGAAGAATCTCACGTTCACACAAGGTTCATGTGATGTAGATATAATTTACTCTGACACAAGTATCTGTAGTTGATTCTACATCTCGAAATTCGTGATTAGTAGACTATACGAACACAATTTTACTATTGCTCCAGCACCCCAACGGAATGTAAAGTAGACAATCTACCTTGATTCCATGTCTCGAAAACCGTGAACTATAGGTCACACAGAGATAACTTTACCGTTGCTCCAAAACTCTCTTTCCCTTGTGTTGTTCCTAATCTGAAAACAAAATGGAGGACTTTGAAGTTTGAGGTCCTAAAGCATATTTTATTAGATAAAAAAAGAAGAAAAAAGGTGATTATATTATATTCTAAAGTTTTATGATGCTGAAAGAATATAATAAGTAACAAAAGATAGAATTTTTAACCTGCAAATTGAAAAAGTTGATTCTTTGATTCCTCTCTTTTACAACCTTTCATCTATTTTTTTTTTTTTTGCATATTCTCATTGCATCACATAACTCCATTCTTGAAGTGTAAAAAAGATCAAATCTTGAATCAAGTAAGCAAAAAAACATGGAAATATTGATCAAGAAAGTTCATTTTCTAGTCTTTTTGATCATTTTTATGAATTTTTCCTTTTCAAGAACCATTTCTCAAGAATCACAATCATCACAAATCTATTGTGGAAACATAAAGATTGAAGATCCATTTGTTTCTCAAAACTCAAAAAATTCATCCATCTTGAAGAACCTTGTCCTTTGTAGATCAAACACTTTATACTTCAAAACTTCTCTTGGCCTTTTCCAAATTTCTTCAATTGATTACAAGAACAAACTTTTAACTATTTCTCATCCTTCTTTTTCTTGTTTGATGATTGATGATGTTCAAGATTTGGGAAATGAATTCCATCCTAAAGAAATGAAATGTTCACATTATAGAAGAGTTTATAAAAGTAGTACTTATGATCAAGATGGGGAAAATGTGAAAATTGAGTTAGGGACAAGGATATCTTGGGATATTGATCATGTACCAAATCCTTGTGATGAGTGTAGAAAGCCTCATGGTAATTGTGGAGTTGGATTGAGATGTCTTTGCCATTTAACAGAATGTAGTAAGTTTACACATTTAGCCACTTGGCTCCAAAAATATTTATAGTCGGTAGCTAATATACATGTTTTATACACTAAATATACATATATTATACATCTGTCGGCTATTTTTTTGGGTGGGAGGTAGTTAAGTTAGTTTCACTTTTGTTTTAACCATCAAATCATTGTGTTTTTTATGCAGAGGTGGAGGTTTCTGTTGGTGCAATTAAGAGATCTAGTGGTACTATGCTCTTCTCTTTGCTTTTCTTGATTGTACTTTTGAATCATCTTGAAGGGGTTTTAATGTAGTAAAATTCTTCACTCTCATGTGTAAAAACAAGATTTATTTACTTAACTTATTTGCTATGACAAAGAATGAAAAATTGTCATGAAGACTATCAAGATGTATTTACTTACTTGCTATGCCAAAGAATGAGAATTTGTCATGAAGACTTTGAAGATGTACATTGTACTCTATGAAATTATGTTATTATCTTGTACTAAAAAGGTATGTTGCTCGGACTCTCCGAAAATGTCACTAGGTGCACGTCAAATCCTTCAAAAGTAGCGCATTTTTGAAGGATTCAACACACAGGTGGGGAGTCATTTATATAGAGTCAGTGCAACATAGCTAAATAGTGTGATGGATGCTCAGACTCTTTAAAAACGTCAATAGATGTGTGTCAGATCCTCCAAAAAGCAATGTAATTTTGGAGGACTCCACATAGGTGCAGGACTAGACATTAGCTAAAAAAGTATGTGATGAAGATTTCCCAGATACTTCTTGTTTCAATATATGTCAAAAGTAAAAATTACTAGTGATGGGATCCATTTTCCACTTAATTTGTATGAGCATGTGCTAAACTTCACTACTTGGAACACCTTATGGAACAAGTAGGGACATGATTTACAGCCCTTTTTGGTGAATGCATTGTTGAATTTAAGCTTTTCATCATGCTGTAAAGTTATGTCATTGTTTGCCTAAAGTTATATGAATCCACACTTTTCTTTTTATAGATATATGTGCCAAAAGTTCATGAGGGGAGTTTGTCCAAATACCATATAAAGAGATAAATTTGCCTCCCACCCTCCGATGTGGGACTCAATACCCTAGGAGGCTAGGACACCCAAAACTGGATATCTCGAGTGTGGACAATATAAGATGGAGCCCAACATATATCAGGTGAAACAAGAATTGGATGGACCTGGCTCTGATACTATCTTGGATCTAACTCAATCTAAAAGCTTGGAGAAATTTGCTTCCAACCAACCAATATGGTACTCAACAATGTGCATGTGGTAGGGACCAAAATTTGAGGCAACCAAAATGCAATATCATGTCTTGTGATCATAGAAGAATTGTCTTGTTGAGAGGTTGAAAACTAGAGAATTTATTGAGACAAATAACATAGGATGCATTAGTTCAAACCAGTGAAAAGATGATAATATATTCTTGTTTAAGTTGGCTCTTTGATTGGGTAAAGTGCAAAAAATATACAAATATATATTTACCAATCAAATAACATGATTGTAAGTAAAATCTCTATAAGAAGTAACAAATTAATAACCTGATAAAAATGGTAACTAACCTACCATAACACGTTAAATGATGCGTAGAAAAATAAAAGAAACCGAATTTGGTGGGAACAATGATGAGTACTTAGTTAAAGATATGGAGCTAGAGGGACGCAAAGGGTTCATCTAATCCCTTTTGGTATATTGAAGGTCAAAAACAGTTATATATATATATATATATATATATATAGAAGATGTTGAATCGTCCTGGTTTCTTCGTATATTTACTTCTTGATCCCCTTAACTGAAAATTCCGATTCGATTGTTGGTGGTAATTCATGACCTAACAAAAAAACATTTTCTTGTTGTTTAATTACAAAATCAAACTAAAAAATAGTAGTATATAGAATTATAGGGAGAAACTTTTATCTATTTTTGTCAATTAATCTATTTGGGCTTTCTAAAGCCTCCCTATGGGTCAATTTGATGTAAATAACACACTGACTGATTTACACAACAAAAAATTAAATTACTTTTGTAGCCTTTTAATTAGAAGTTAATCAATTTCTCAAAATTAGATCAAAATTAATATTCAACCTATTGGTCTAAAAAGTGGCCAACTTCTAAATATAAGGCCACAAAATAAGAAAAATTAACCAAAACAATTGTCCACTCAATTGATTAAATTAAAAATAAGCAACATATGTATAATATCTGTATAATCAATGTATAATAAATTATTCCTAACCCAACTCGTTCAAGTTCTAAATTTAAATTCTAACTTTACCTCTGTTATCGATATCAAATTGCGTACCTTGGTAGAAGAGAGAAATAATTAATAACTTGACTTAGTATTCTACCAAATTATGTTATTATCATTTCTTGATTCATTACTAAGCTGATTTTATTTCTATTTTTAATAATAGGAATTCAATTTCATCTTTTCTTTTTCTTTTTCTTCTCCCTCTTTCGTAATGTTTCCTAATTAATTCTATAAGTGGGATCTAAATGGAATAGAATGCACGCAGACTTTACAAAAGAAATTATTTGTATTCGATGTTTGAACTAACTCGATAATACAAAAGTACTACTCTTGCTTCGTATATATAATGAAATATTGAAATAAATTTGTGAAAAGAACGAGAAATAATACTCTTAATGATTTATCAAATTTGATATAGAAATGTCCTCGAAAATAAGAAGTTTTGGTCCAAGAGAGATAATATTAATCAGTATCTTGACACCCATCTAATGCACTTATTAGGTTTTATCTCACTATCCTCTTTGTTTTTTCGTATGATTTTGCTCACTATACATGTTGTTTTAGCATTATAAAATTTTTGATATCTACTTTGGAGCTCCAATTCTAGTATACATGTATTAAGAAAGATATGTTGGATATTTACTAAAATATTCACCGGATATTTTTAATATTTGACAGTTAACTAATTATTATTATTATTATATAAATTAACTTGAAATTGTTGTAGGAATCCAAAAAAATTAGATCATGATGAATTCGACTCTGCTCGATTAATCTGAATTCGCATCGTGTAAGATCATTAAAGGCAACACCAAATATAGAAGTTGAGTAGTATTTTAAGACAACATTTACATGTTGAAATAGTGTGAAAATGAGAAATTTTCAGCAGTGGGACAATTATTCCAGCAGTATTGAAGGTGAAACAACATAAAGATAAGATGACACACAATAAAATTTGTCTTGGTGGCCCATATAGTAGTATTTATTAAGGTGTTTAAGAAAAATAGAAGAATTGCATAAAATGGAAAAAACAATTCACAGCCAACTTTGTTAAATTGATGTGTTCATTCACTTATCAAAGTTGATATGTATATGAGGCTATTTTTTGAGTACCAGTTTGAATTTATCATGAATTGATTAGTTTTACGTGAATTGTCACCAAATCACAATCGTTCTTATTTATTTGAATTTGAGGCGGCAATATTAGCAAGCTGACACTGGCGGAGTTCAAAAGAAGAAACTATGGTGAGTTATATAAATCGATTTACAAGTTCAATGCCAATGACTTGATTTCTAGTTGCAATACATCGCGAATCCATGTATTTATCAATTGCTAATATACGGCGAAGATGTTAAAAGGGATGAGGTGAATTTAAATAATACACATGAAAGAAGTTGTCATAGCCTAAGCTAATAACTCTCGCAGATTTATTTAATTATACGATTTGTCCTTTAAATGGGTGATCTTTAATTTTTGTTCATAAAAATTGGACTTATGTCTAGCGAGGCATACGTTCCTTAAAGGGCGTGGTGCAAAACTTGTGGAATATTATAATGTGAAAATATAAATTTATGTCCGACAAAAAAAAGTTATTTACTATAAAGGGTAAAAATTTAAGATCAGCACGAAATAGGGAGAAAAGTGCAAATGACCCGATTTATTTGTCCCTTGGGCTAAGTTATCATTGAGCCCAAGAACAAACTTACCATGTGAATTTGCCTTAAAAAACACTTCACTTCCTATTTCATTTCGACGTAGAATTCATCTAAGGTGTCATTTGCACTTTTTCTTCGGAACCTATCAGTTCTTCTCTTTGTCCCACCCTCATCAGTCTGCCATTTATCATGAACGTCACATAGCCAATCTCAACTTGTTTAAAACTGAGATGTAACAATCATTCTAGTGGGTACCAATTTGAATATGGGGTTCATGAAAAAAAAAATGCAATTTTCATGTACTTCTCTTCTTATCAAGAACAGACTGTCTGATGTATATAATTACAAGTTGTAATTTAATGAAGAAAAAGCCCCATTTTTAGACATGGTCCACCCACCCCACCCCACCCCACCCCCTTTGTCTCTAGGAGTTTTTTTTTCAGTATTCGGTACCCATATTGAAATCTGATTAAATTTAAATTTGTGTCAAAAAGTTCTATATTAAGGGGTAAAACGCTCCCTAAGTACTAAGGGAACTTGAACTCCGAGACCTCTTGATTAAGAATGAATGAGTACTTACCACTCTAGGAGCTTTATTAGTCGTCTCTAGGAGGAGTTGTGTACTAATTTGCCAGTGAAACTATAGTCAGTATTGTTCAGAGTAAACTACAAAAAACTTGTGATCCTTCATTATTATTGCTGCTGGCTACAGTACCACTTTTTTTTCATATTAAATTTAGTGTATCTACACAATTTAATATTTTCATGGTATTGATAGAGGCATATTTAAATTTTAAAGTTTATGAATTTTTATCAGTCGAGGGAAATTGAATCATCGTCAATGAGGACAATTAAGTTTAAGTGGGTTCTATTTCTGTCGTTGCACCAAAAGCCTACTTACTCACTGTATTCTCAAAACATACTTCTTGTGAGTGATGACAGAGTAAGAATTTTCACTCGGGTGAATTAAAATATAGAGAAGTAAACACATTAATTAAAAAAGTTAACGGAATTCAATATCTACTATATAATGTATATATGTAAAATAGTTTTGACCTTATATATACAATTTGATTTTTCGACAAAAAGAATTAAAACAACTTTTGCGCCCCTAGTTCCATCCCTAACCATGAGAGTCTCTTGATGTATCCTTGAACTAAATTTTTTTTTGAATTTATGGTGACAAGTGTCAAATCACAAATATCTAGACTAATCGAACGAATATTGATTTATTCTATCTAATAATTTAAAAATCAAAATTCATAATCACAAAATTCTAACTCCGCCTCACATTGTTCAACTTGTAGGAAATCATTATCAATAGATTCTAAAAGCCCTACTTGTCTTCTTAAAGCTAATAGCACTCACAACTTCAAATCAATTGGAAAATCCAAAAGCACAAACAACAATCTTGCATTCAAATTTAATACTATTGGTATAAGATGCCTTCTTTTCTCCTTTTTATCTACACATCCACTTTGATAAATTCAAGAAAAGGGAGTATTCCCCAAAGTAGTTTTAAATTTTTAAAATTAATTAAACGGTGAAACGGTTAATAATTCTGAAAAATTATGTATATTTTTTTAGCTAAATATGCTTAGTCAGATATTAATAATTGAAAGATCAAAAACTCTATTATCAAGTTACATTCATTCTAACTAGGTCAATCAAAAGAATAAGTCTTTCTCCCTTCTTCCATTTTTTTCTTTTTCTTTCATGAGAGATTTAATGTAAATTCAGACAAATCTATAAATTAAAATAAGAAATCTAAACCAAAAAACAAAAAAAAAAATTGGGTTTAGAGGGTGAAAAATAGAAATTATCTAATAATTAAATATAATAAAAGAGAAGAAATTAAACACCTTTCAATTATGTGGTCTTACACTATCCATCCATGTAGTGCGATGAATAAGATTTCTCCGTCCATAATTAGAAATCTCATAGATTCAAATCCAGAAAATAGAAGAAATCATGTGGTGTTACATGCATAGATGATGAATGAGAACTCAACTTTATCTTGATTCTTGTGCATCAACTTGTCTTTATCTTCTAACCACAATCTACTCTCCAATCCACTTCTTGTCCTAAACATAAAAACAGCACAACCAGAGTTTGTTGAATTAAAGAACCAATCATGAACATCCCACATAAGATCCACAAACAAACCATCCAAGAAAATACTTTGATTTCCTCTAAAATTCCATTGTAACCTCTTTACTCTAATCACCATCTTCTTATCAATACAAATTGATAAAACAGGATAATTATGTTGTTGATGAATATTTTTTCCTTCATTTTCACCCCTACAACTTATCAAAATATCATGTTTTGACCCATTGTCACAAAATTGTGCCCTTGTTGAATAAATTGTGTTGCCTGAAAAATGTTCTTGTCTTGACACTAAACTAAATTTTGCCATTGAATTACAACTCTTGAATATTTTTTCTTCAATATCACCAAGACTTAGTACAAGTTCAGAATCAAATGTAACAACAACATAGTACTTATCAATTGGTTCAGGACCAAACATGTTGTTGTACCTAGCATCACATAAATCCCAAAAAACTTCAACTTTTTTATGATCATCATCATCAAATTCAATTGATTTCTTCCCCTTTTTCTTCTTGAAAATCGCGCTAATTTTGAAGGAATTTGAAGGATTATCACCAAATTGTATGTACAAAGTTTGTGACACATTTGTTTTGGACCATGAAACTATGATCAACAAGTGTTTTTTATTGGATAAAATAACATTGTACAAACATGTAACATTGTTTTGTGTTGAAGAATTTTGAGGAAAACAAGAAGTGTTTGAATTATTAGAACAAGAAGTAGTTTGTATTGCATTTTCACTAAAACAAGAAGCAAAATCTCTCATTTTTTTTAAAAAAAATAAAAAAAATTGGGAACTGAGAGGAAAATGAAGAGAGTGTTTTTATTTTTATTTTTTGGAATTATTCTAAATGGGAAGTTTCAGAGGAAAATGAAGTATAAATTCACTTCTCTGACAAGCACATGTAAGTATTAAATACAATTTGTTTTTGTTTTTTGTTTTTTTGTTTCTTTTTCTCTTTCTTGCACACTAAATTTTGAAACTTATGAGAAGGAAGAATGTCAAGAAGTTTATATTTATTTTAATTTAAGGCATGATATTATTTTTGATCCCTTGATTATTGATAAATTTTAATTTTAATCGATGTGATATTAGATTCAAGATATCTAATTTTCTTCTTAACTTTATGTAGAAAATTTTGTTATATTTAGACTATTTTAAAAAATATAAATAACTGATGGTAAGTCGACAACATACTCGATATCTCGCAAGTAGCTTTGAAAAGGTTGTGTACTCAGCTTTATCTTTATCTTGTGAAGATGATAGATTTTCGACTTAAGTAAAGCATAATAAAGAAGAGAATGATAACAACAAATAATAACACATAATATGATAATCGAAGGAGAGAAAGTAACAAGTTATTCAAATAAAAAAAAATTGCAAGTAATTTATAGCCAAGTGTGTTTAATCGAATATTATATCGATAATTGAGGAATGAAAAATGTTGTTAGCCCTTAATTTATTATTTGTCTGCCAGTTCATCTGAGATACTACTATCAATTAAAAAATGAGTTTTAAAGAATTGTGACTATTTTTTATAGTATATGGGATTTAATAACTATATACTATATTTAGGTACATTGCTAATGAAAGTTTGACCAAGTAGAATTATTTATATATAAATTTGGTATAAATTGCATATACTATTTTAGAGTTTCTTGTAACCTTGGAATTGATGATTGATAAGACAATTAATTAAAGATATAATAATTCATATACATTGAATTCTAAGTTTCTAAGAAGTTATCTGTCTAGGAATATACAGAATAAAATTTAAATTTAGCTTTTATTTTTTATATTATAAATATAAAAAGTATAGATAATCCCAAACCCTGTAAGCAAAAAAAAAATTGTGATTCAGAACTCATTAACTTAATTCAAATTCATTTCTATTTAATTGTGTAAATATTTTTAAACCATTATTTCATAATTTTAATCTCTACATTATAAATTTTTGGATTAAAATACTTTTTTTTTTTAAAAAAATAGTTGCTTTGAGATTAAAGTGATAAAAAAAACAAAAAGCAAGAAAGTGCATATATAGTTGGAAGACTAGGATTAAAAATTGATATGAAAATCTCTACCATTGAATGGTTTTAAGAGGCAAATTCAAAGATCAACCAATCTAGAAGATTTTATATTTTTTTTTGTTACACTAATATGGTTAAAAAAAATTACACTGTCAATATTATTTAATTCATGATTATAGTTATTTCATTAAATTATCATTTTCAGATTACAAATTAATTCTTATTAAAAATACTCATTACAAAAAAAAATATTAAATTACCTATAAATTCCATCGTTAATCCGTAACTGAATTGCTCGTTACTAATATTTTTTTTGATAATTCATCACTAAATAGAATGAACAATTAATTTTATTATTTAGCTACAAAATATTTCTTAGTAATGACTTATAATTACCTTATACTTAACTTTTTTTTAAAAAAAGTTAGATCATGTAGAATTTGAACTCTTCTACTTTTATCTTTCAAGAGTCGTTAGATAGAGACATAGAGTTATAAAAATACTATTGAATAGGATGAATTAATAATGTTAAAACGAGTTATATTGATAGTATTTTTTATTCATTGGTTGATTTAATGTATTCAATGACAGTTCTATCTTTAACCATATTTATTCATGTAATAGTAATTCTGATATTACTAATATTATGATTTGTTATGTCGTAAACTAAAAATTCTATCAAACATGTAATTATACAATACCATAATTAATGCATATATTATTTTTTCGATACATCCTACCAAACGACCTCTCGGAAAAAGAAAAAAAAGGTGAATGGGTGGACTAAAAAGAATTAAAAGGATATAGTGGAAATGGTCCTACAAAATTAAAACCAAACTACTATCGACCCACCAACTTCTATCCCTAAAATAGTTACTATTAAAAAATGAATTAATAATAACACTTTTGGTCCCTTTTAAATATTTTTTAAAAATTCCTACATTTGCAATTATTATTATTTTAGTATCATTATTAATATGTTAAATTTAATATACCGAGAATTTAATAGCAATAGCCAATAAGCAATCTTATTTTTTTATATTGGTATGGATAAATTTATTGTAGGTAGAAGTAAGAAACATTAAATTCGTTTGTAACCCCCATGAATCTATTAAATTTTAGATGAATAAAGTCCTTTCATATCACTCTAGTTTCCAACCTCCCCCATCCCCCCCCCACAAAATCTTTAAAAATGTATCTTATTTATATCTTTATCGTTACTAAAGTGGTTTGAGTTTGCCTTGATAGGCTAAACGATAACAACAGAAGTAGCGAAATATTTTTTAAACAAAAGGTAAAATTGTCCACACTGTTCAGGATCAAATTCGACCTTTCACCAATAATATAATTGAAAGCGCGTAAAAAGATATTAAAATGTTAATTTTACACAATAAAAGTAATAATATTCAAAATAAAATTAAAAAACTGAGAACATCAAGATTTTAGAAAGAATTAAGTTCATTTAAAAAATTCTGAAAAATATTCATCACAAAAGAGAAAAGAAAGTTAAAAGGGAAAGTGAAGATTTAATTTAAATTTTTAATAGAGGGATTTGATAAGGTAAAAAAAAGCTGCATAGTTTAAGAAAGAAGCTAAATTTGTAATGATAAAAGGGTATAAAGGTGGGGGGAAAAAATAATCTAAAGATAAAGGAAAAGAAAAAGGCATTAGTCATGTTTGTTTGTTTTTTTTAAAAAAAAAGAAAAGTTATAGGTGTCATGATTAATCTTTTAAACCTATTATTAGATTCTAATCATAATTACTTTTCATGTTTTTCGTAATCGAGGTACATGAAAAAACAGGTGTTTCGCGGGACTCACGTGATAAGTGTCTGATTGTGTTCTAGATATATCCAATATACGAATTTCAAGATTGATCCAAAACTATTATTCTATGACCCAAGGCTTATATATTGCTCCTACTAAGTATCGCTTTATAAAAAATTGGTTAATTTGTTGATAATAGAAATCATCGCATCCTCTTCCCCTTTCTCGAAATTATCTTCTTCTCTCTTACCTCTCCTCTCATCATAGGTAAAGTCTTTTATCGAGTCTCAAATAAATAAACTTAATATTTCATTACAAAACAAAGATAATTTCAAAAAAAAAAGAAAAAAAGAGTAAAATAATACGAAATAGTGATCCTAAAAATAGGGTATTTTCAAATGAATATGCAATCGAAATTACACTACATAGATATTAATCGGATGTCAATTAAAAAAAAATGACAAAAACAAGTATTGAATATCATATTAATTGGACTTCAAAATAAACATCGGGCGGAAAAAAACACAAAAGAATAAAAGAACAACTAGTAATGGAACCCAAAATTGTCAGTTCAGAGGTATTGCCCTACCACCATGAACAACTAGAATATAATGCACTAGGGAAAAAAATTAGTACTAAAAAATAATGTACTCAAAAATTGGTTTGAAATAAGAATGAAGAGAATCAAATCTATTCAATGAATTATTCTTTTGCTGTTGATTTACTAGACATAGCATAGGGTCCAAGAATTTATATGTTTTTTTTTGTTTTTTCAATCGGTGCTATCTGCTTTAGGATCTGATTAATCTGAATTCACGTCGGAAAATTTCACTTAAAGAGGTGAAGCTTCATATTAAGGGCTTAAACTCAAAATCTTTGATTTAAGACGGAGGAATATATGCCCATTGTATAAACCAACTAGCCAATGTGACCTCCTCTTACACCATGACTTTCAGTTGGGGCAGATGGGATCCTATACTATTTTGATCTATTACGACTTGATATTCGATTTTCATCTTAAGGTTTGATTATACTTAAAGTTCCTATGGGAAAGTCTCACGTTGTAAAATTAAATATCAAACTCAATACTTTTAATTTAAAAACTAGCGATGTTATATTCATTGCTATTTAAATTTGGATTTAATTTATATATAGTGATCGTTTATAAAACTTTTATAATATTAATATATTTTAACGAATTATAATAACCTATTATAATTTTTTTGGGTAAATAATTAGTATTAATTATTATGTTCAATTGCTTGTTAATTATTATAAGTCATCATATCTGATCTGATGGTGTAAAAAAATCTTCCTATTAATGTCAGTGTTCAAATTGAAGTCTTTATAAAAAAAATATATAACCAGCATAAAATAACAAATGGAAGACATTAATAAGTAATGTAAATAAATTAATAAATACCTAATCAAAACTTAAACCATCACAACATGAAGAGTGTGTTGAATGTACTAGAACTTTGCAATAAATAATTTACTTTAAAGATTGGAAAGATCTAGAAGTTTTTTTAAAAGAAAAAAAATCAATTATGGTAGTCTATGGTAGAGAGGAGACTGATGTGTTCGGTTTCGAAAAATATTTTTCAATTTTTTCATAATTGAAAGGTTAAAATTTAAAAAAAAAAATCTTAAAAACAACGAAAATGAATTCCTTAATCGCATTTCATATTAATATCCTCTTCCACCCTCTAATAGTATACCTCATCTTCATCTCTATCCCGTAACTCTTATCTCTCATCTCCCACCCCACATGACACGATAAAAATTATATATAAGAAAAATAGTAGACATTCAATAAATAATTAAGGTATGTACATATAAACTTAATATCATTATTATAAAAAAACAAAAATAGAAAATAACTTATTCAAAGTTGATAAATACTTTTTAAGAAAAAGATAAACTAACTTCCAAAATACTTCAAACACAATTGTGGTATATGTGAGTCATTTGTATAACAGTAAAGGTATATATGAGTCATTTTCATAACGAACGATATATCAATTCTAAATTGCAAAGTTGAAAGGTATATCAAACCCTTTTCCCCGATTAGAAAAAAAATATAAAAGGAAATTTCTTCACTTTTAACCTTGTGGAATATCAAAATATTCCTTTCCAAAACCCAAGAAAAAAACAAATCATCTTTAATTCACAACAACCAAATTTTCGAAAAGACTAAAACCAAAAAGTGAATTCTACAAACCATGCACCTTCCTAAAGTATGTCGAAAGAAGGGCACGAAATTATGATTTAAAGTTTATGAATTAAAATTTTTAAGTTTTTTGAATTTAATTATTTGTAATATCAATAAATATTTTAAGATAAATAGCATGATTCAATAAGGGGGCCAAACAAAACATATGGTATAATATTGATCCTTGTATTAGTGTGTATATAAAGATTAACACAATGATAAATTAGATTATATTAATTGGTTTATCCTTGTTTTCTTTGTGAATACATATTGTATTATTATTGGTATTACAAAAGAAATAATATATTATTGGGTTATTTTGTGTGTATTTTTTTAAAAATACTTTAAATCCACTAGTTTAGGAGCTAATTACTTAGATACACTCTAATTTACAATATTATGTATTTTACCAGATTTGGTGCATCCAAATATATGTATCTCGGGATACATAGGGTTGAAATTAGGTGTAATTTGTTCTAGCTATATTATATATAAGTAAATTCACATGTATTTGGGATACATAAAAATCTCGCTCGCCTCTCTCCCATCTCGCTCACCACTCTCATATATATATGGTATCCCAGGTTTATGCTAGTCACTCCAGATACACACATATACATATATCTAGTGTATATCTAGTATGATTCACATGTATCTAGGATAGATAACAAATCTCGCTCGCCTCCCGCCCCATCTCTCTCGCCTTTCTCCCTATTTTAGTATATCAGGTAGCAAAAATATATGTATCTAAGTGTATCTTTCTCACGGTAGGAAACTCTTAATTAGTGGTAAAATCCGTAATATTTTGAAAATATAGGTAGTAACAGTATATATAGTTTCTCCATTTTTTTTAGTATATATGTCTTATTATATAGTTTCTCCATATTATTTTAGTATATATCGGTTTTTGTAATTGGGCTCTTTCTATTTACTTTGAGATGGCCACAAATGTAACGGCCCGTTATGAGAAGTGGCTAGAAATGGTGTGGGCTTACACCTTTTTAGTGGGTAAAAATCACAAATATTAACCAATTTTTCAATTCTTTTAATAGAAAAATAATCACAATTATGAAATTTCAAAATTTACGGGTGAAATTTTAGGATATTATTATCGTGAATTTTTACCAATGAAAATTAAAATTTCATGATGTTTTCTAAAAAAAAAATTAAAGACGAGAGCAAAAAATGATTAGTTGACCTATTTATTTAAAGTTTATTTAATCACCACCTTAAATATTAGTACTAAACAAAAAATAGGATATTCATTTTCTTAAATGACTTGGGAAGAAGAGACTTGAAAAACGTTGTCTTTGTCAATTTGTTATTTTATCCTGAGATTAGTAATCTCGACATTGTTATCCCATATGATATAAAAATAATACCACCATGTGATATAAATAATATTGTGGTTGCATATAAAGAAATTACAATTCAACCAAACTCAAAATGAAATATTATCATAACTTTAAAATGAAGCATATTTTAAAAGTTAGCTCAAAGAGAGAACAATCGACCAAGCCATATATTATGAGTCTAGAGTTCTGATTTCATCATTGTGGGATGTATTCCATTCATCACTCCCTCCTCCCGTCCAAATCCAGATATTCTTTATCCAACTTCATTATTCAATCTAGTGTGTGTATATTTATAGACCAGAGTTATTTTCACCGATGTAATTGTTCGAGACACTAAGGAGCCCACATCAGAACTACAACTTCTCGAGAACCCTAAGGGCTCAAATTGAAACACGTTTAACTCCAATACCTTATCAAAGTAGGTCTCGAGTTTAACTCACCCCAAAATTAGATCAAAGGAAAAAAGATTGCTCAAGCAATAAAAGGAGACCATGGTTCTCGTCCTTCACCAATATGGAATTCATTCCATTCATCATATCGCACATTCAATTAAAGTGTTTAAATGAAAATTACCGACAAGTTTAAGAAACCGTCGATATAACGATAAAAGGGTATTATGGTCATTACACTTGAGGATAGGAAAAATTATATAGAGATAGTTATCCTTGTCTCTCTCAAATGGCTTTCGCCATGGAAATATCAACAATGGCGCAAGCCATGCAGCTCCATGCCCGATTACTCAAATCGGGTCAAGAAGACCCAACCCATTTTCAAAATCTCAGCAAACTCTTCACTTTCTCCGCTCTTTCGCCGTCCGGTGACCTCACCTACGCCCGCCATATCTTAACCAATCTCCGATCCCCAAATTCATACTACTACAACACCATGATTCGTGCATATTCGGATTCTCCTGAACCGACCCGATCCATCACCCTCTTCCTGTCTATGCATTGCAGAGAAGAACAACCCGGGGTGGTCGTACCCGGACCCGATAAGTTCACTTACCCGTTTGTACTCAAAGCTTGCTCGAAGTTACGGAATACCCAGATAGGGATACAGATTCATGGGTTGATTTTGAAGTCGGGTTTGATATCGGATCGTTATGTGAACAATGCCCTTATCCATATGTATGCAGGTTGTGGTGATTCGGGTCTTGCTTTGAAGGTGTTTGATGAAATGTCTGAAAGAGATGTTGTTTCTTGGACTTCAATGATTGATGGTTTTGTTGATAATAATAGACCTATTGAAGCTATTAAGTTGTTTGAATTGATGATGGAGAGTGGCGTGGATCCGAATGAAGCTACTCTCGTTTCGGTTTTGAGAGCTTGTGCTGATACTGGAGCTTTAAGTATTGGGAAGAAAGTTCATAGCATTGTTAAGGAGAGGGATCTTAGTATGAAGGCTAATGTTGGTACCGCGCTTATTGACATGTACGCGAAATGTGGGTGCATAGATAATGCACGACGAGTGTTTGATGAGACGATGGATAAGGATGTTTATGCTTGGACAGCAATGATATCTGGTCTTGCAAGTCACGGGCTATCGGAAGAGGCTATGGAACATTTTGAGTTGATGAAGAGTTGTAGTGTAAAACCGGATGAAAGAACGATGACTGCTGTTTTATCAGCTTGTAGGAATGCTGGTTGGATTGGTAAAGGATTGTATCATATAAGGAGTATGAAGAAGTATAAGTTAAGACCAACGATTCAGCATTATGGATGCATAGTAGATACGTTTGTGCGTGCTGGACAGTTAGACGAGGCAGAGCAGTTTATCAGGAAGATGATGCCAATTGATCCAGATGTTGTGCTATGGAGGACGTTGTTATGGGGTTGTAAGGTTCACGGAGATGTTGAAAGAAGTAAACGTTTGGTAAAGGACGTTGAGCTTTTGAAAATGGACTCTCGTGATTGTGGGAGTTATGTACTTCTTGGGAACGTCTATGCAGCCACAGGGAATTGGAAGGAGAAGGCAAAGATGAGAGAGTTGATGAATCAAAGAGGGTTAGTGAAGACACCGGGGTCTAGCAGGATTGAGATTGATGGCAACGTCCATGAATTTACAGCTGGAGACTCCCGACATGTTGAAGCAGAACATATTTACGCTAAATTGGATGAAATGGAACAGAATGTTAGAAGAGAAGGTTATGATCCTAAAGTTTCAGAGGTATTACTTGAAATAGATGATGACGAGAAAGCATCTCAGCTTCTCCATCACAGTGAGAAACTCGCGGTGTCCTTTGGACTTATCAGAACTAATCCAGGAACTGTTATTAGGATAGTGAAGAACTTAAGGTCTTGTGAGGACTGTCATTCTTTCATGAAACTAATCTCAAAGTTATACCAAAGAGAGATCATCATAAGGGATCGTATTCGTTACCATCATTTCAAGGATGGTGAATGTTCTTGTGGAGATAGATGGTGATTGTACGAGTAGTTGTCGTTGAGAAAATGTACCAATAGTTTGTTTTTTTTTCACAATTTTGAAGGACTTGAGATCTTGATCTTTCTGCAATTGTTGTTTCACAAAAAATACTCCCTTTACTTCTTATTGACAAACCTGTTAACAGTGTCATTACAAAGCAGCAACATACCTAGCAACCTAAACACCAATTTACAATATTAAAAACAAACCCTATACAACACTTCCCTTTTTTTGTACGACCAAAGATTCGAGGTAGCACAGTTTTATGCTGGCCAGGGTTAGCCTTCAAACAACTTGAGTCACAAAGATCTCTTCCCTGCTTAGTTTAGAATGATTCTCTAGAGAAAAAACATACGCAATGTAATCCCACGAGTAGGGTTTGGAGAAGGTGGGATGTATGCAGACTTTATCCTTAGCATAGAATGTACGCGGACCTTACCTTTTACCTTTGTGGGGTAGAGAGGTTGTTTCTAATAGAGTTTAGGATCCTTCTCTATATCTCGAAATCTTCAAATCAAGCTGCAAGTACTATGATAACAATAAGGAGCACAATTCCAAAAATCACCAGGAGTAAGCAGGTCTGCAGAAATTAAAGTATAATATGTCAAGAAATCTACAGACAATAAATTATTCAGTTCGAGGAAAATAAGGTGGAAAAAAAGTATGGTATGCACGAAGTGAGAAGGGAACAGAATCACCACTTCGAATTCGCAGTTACCAGGTAGCAGATGAGGATGATGTAAAATTGGAGTGTAATTGCATTACTGAATATTAAAGAACTTCACGATACCACTTGAAATTTTCTCAAACTTTGAAACACAACACCTAACCACTAATTCCTTCCACATATTTCGTCCCTTCTCATTTTCTGATACGTCAACAAATAAACTCGAGTAATTTCATGACTTGACTTGTTATGATGAAATTTCAAAGTCAATCACTGTCTGTTCGCGAGGACTCTTCACTTTCGATGCCAAACCGTGTCAGATTCTCAAAAAATACAGTACTTTTGGAGAATCCGACACGCATCCGTTGACATTTTTGAAGAGTCCGGGAAACACAGAGTACAACATGCTTAAGCACACCAAACCCACACTTTTGTCTTTAGTATGAAGAAGTGTGAAATATGTCAGATTTACCAGAGATGAATTTGATCTTTGGGTCTTTGCAGCTTTAGCAAGTTGTGTTCTCCCTTGTGCAGTTGCAGCATGAGAGTTCTCAATGTTGGAACCAATATCATCTAAGAAAGAACTGCAAACATCAAAATATGTTTCCCTTGGTACCTGAATGCTAAAATGAAAGAGAGTGATTTTACCGATCATGGTTCCTTGCTCGTGAACAAGCACGGCAAGATCCTTGAAAATCTCATTCACTTCACCTATCTGTTGTTGTACTTCTTGTATTCCCTGGTCTCTTTCCTCTATAATAGCTTCATTAAAGGAAATCTCATTGTCCAAAAGAACAACCTCTTGTCTGCAGCAGAGGTACGTGGAAGATAAAACAGAAACTAAATATCACCAAGCCAAAAGTTGTAATAAAAGAAGATATGTTAAAAGGGGGTAAAAGTTGTAATAAAAGAAGATATGTTAAAGGGGGTAAAATCGTTGATCTTATATGACACTTGCATCACGATATACTTTCATTTGATGTGCCTGAGATCAAAGAATTGTAACTTCAGCAGGTGACAAGAAATTGTAAGTTTAAATGTGTTGTCATTGCAAGCAAATAACACTGCATGTCAGTGCCCATTTTAAGGGTGAATTACAGTTATCATCCTTTGACTTCCTGTCATTGATGTTTGTGACAAATTAAAGAGTACCTAAGGGGAAAAAAAGGAATAACATACCGTGTCTTCTCACAAAAGTAGTATTAGGAGCCCCATTCACATTCCAACTACAATCGATAACAAGCCGATATTTTGAACACATCACATTAACATCAACTTTGCCTTAAGTGTATTTTCGAAAAAGTTAAGTTTGTTTCAGAAAAATCTCAGTTAGATTCAATCATATTTGACACCTCTTCCGAACAATTTGTCTTTGCAGAAACTTCACACTATTTTACACCGTGTTGCAGAAATGTAAATCACCAAAGTACCAACCCCTAATCCCAAAGCTTGAAATGTCATCTGATTTCTCTACACACCAAACAATCCTCCATCTAATTTACACTAGACCAAAAAGTCACCTTGAATCCAAATTTAAAGGCCAATTTCATTTCCTTGTGCATCAAGAAATTGACAGCAATCTTGCTGGTAAATTTTAGCAATTAATTAAACCATGGCACAACAAAATTATGATTAAGAGAAAGCATCAAAGAGTACTAATATTAGGCTATTTTACCTTCTAGATTCCACAAGTAGAGCTCGCTGCTCTTGACCTTTATCTGAAGAGACATCTATCTCACTGTCCGTGTAACTGTTTACCAAAAGAGGATGAAGTTTTATTTGAGAATATCAAACAGCAAGATCAATTATTGAGATACAAGTTGCTTTTAATGTACTTCTTCATATTTCTAACTAGGTTATTATAAGTAAATTCCAGTGAAGTATAACCCATCACTTACCTAGAAGGAAGAACTGCTTGGGGGACAAAAGGTGAATATGACGTTTCCCTCTCAGCTGCAAGCCTCTGAGCTTTTTGAAACTCCTTCAATACAGCTTGAAAATCTTTAGCAAGTTTAGCATCTGTAATTTTCTTGCTAGCCTGAGGGCAAAAGAATGAATTCACATTCTAAGCAAACGAGAGAGGTGTGACAGAAGAAGAGCAATAAATTGAAACAAGGCTGGCAAATGTTTAAAGTATAAACAAAACGTAACGAGAGAAGATGAATACATGTTTTGCACATACATATCAAAGTGCAGAACCCCCAAGACAAACACAGAGAAACAGAGGAGCACTTTTTGAAACTTACACTGACTTCAATTCGATGATCTGTTTCGCTGGCTTGCTTCAGTTTAGCAGAAGTATCTTTCACTAATTTCCCAATATGTAGTCTTGTCTTGTGCCTGTAGTTGAGAAAATCAGCACAAGTACCAAACAATTTTGAAATTATTTTAATCTAATTATACCCATTATGGAACTACAACCTAAAAAGTAGTTTGCCACCTTTCAGCTCATCAACACACTATAATTGTTGCTGCGGCATTAAGTTGGGCTTGGGATTACAAACATTGGACTGCAAAGCTGGTATTAAATATCTTCTTAAGCAATGATTCAACATGCAATCTCAAATCTCAAAGATCAATACATTGCCTTGACCCACCCTACAAACTGCTTCTTTTTCCTTGTAACCAACCCATAACTTAGTCCTCTATTCACACTGGGAAAAGGGCGAGACACTCACCCTGTTCAAGATGAAGGCATTTGATAGGCAACCCTTGCAGTGCTATCCCATTGGGATTTGAACCTGAGACCTCATGATTCTCAACCCACTTCATTGACTCACTATTCGATCTCTTGTACTCCTTCAGTATTTAGAAGGATGTTCCTCTTTCTGATGTACTTATTTTGGTATCTTCTATGTACCTTATCATCACAAATAATAATAATAGCTTTTTCTAGTGCTGTATATATATATATATACACACGAATTTACTATGGTAAAAGGATTTTGAAGAGACAACAGTTAACTAAGATTGTCATTATGCTGCTTATGATTAATTACTCAACTTGCACACTTTACTTCAGTGAAGCACATGTGCCACTTTTGGGGCACCATGAACCCTTCATGTTTTTTGTGTTTCACGCTCATATGCAAGCGGACTTCTATAAGGCATATGCACTGCAAATCAAAACATATTTTCATACTATCTCCTTAGACCAGAAAACATGCTTTATCATCTATCACTAAACACATATCCTATACCTGCAAATTGTTTCTGATTGAAAAAAAAAAAGAAGGTAGATGGTCCATTTCTTCTACCTACAATAAGTTCATCACCCCCACGTATAGGTTTGTTCTTTTCTCTTCTCCTTCCAAATGTCTCCCTCCAGACTGTCTATTTTTCCCAAGTATACAAGATATTACACTCTGTAAATTTTCCAACATAAATAAGACGCTGCCATTTCGCATGCATGAAAGATCTTTGTTCAGGTACACAGCAACAACAACAACAACATACCACGTGTAATCACACGAGTGTGGTCTGGAAAGGATAGGATATACGCATACCTTATCATTAACTTTGTTCACATACACAACAACAACATACCCCCGTGTAAATACACAAGTGGGGTCCGGAGAACAACATACCCGGTGTAAATACACAAGTGGGGTCTGGAGTAAGCTTATGATGTACGCATACCTTACCTACTACCACATTGCTAATAATTCTTAAAAGGCTATAAACCCAACAAAAAAAAAAATCAACTCAATTATACCTCAACTATCATGCAATAACAATAACAAAAAAAAAAAAAACTCATTATTTCTAATCAAATATCAGATAGAAAAACTCACAACTTGTCACGTAGCTCCGGGGTATCCTTAGGGGTACCTAAGGTGTTAACCAGCCTCTGAAAAGTGGAAACGGCGGTGTTGATCTGGAAAATTCCAGAGGCCATAGCTTGAGTCGGGTCTTGCTTCCCGTTGACATTTCCCCGACGAGGACCCGATGATCGACCCGAATCTAGATCTTGAAAGCTCATTTCTTCGAATTTTGATCAAAATTCAGAAATCCAAACCTAAATTGGGCGAAAATGGAACAAGAAATTGGAGAAGAGATATGGGACTCGTGCAACACGTTTAACTGTTTTTTTTTTTTCTTTCTATTTCTTCCTTAAAGATTTGATTAATCCAAATTTATGTCTGCTTAAGAGACTAACAACCACATCATTTCATAAAATGTATTACGAAAAATAATGCATGCATAAATTTTTTGTATTTATTCTGTTTAGTATATTTTTCGAACTTCTGTTATTGTGTATTAAGATGTGTATTACTAATATCATGAATTTTTAGATATTAGTAATACAATGGTTTTAATGCATGCACTAACATGATTAAAGACTTAATTGCTCCTCAAAACTTTTTTTTACGTCTTCTATCACAATGGTAGAGGGTAAGGTAAATAAATTTTTTTATGCAATGCATATTATTTTTAATGCATCAAACCAACAATCCATAAAAATAATTTATGTATAATTAATGCAAACATAACTAATTCCCCCTCCGTCCCTCATTACTTGTTCACTTTTTCTTTTTTTAGTTGTCCCCAGTTACTTGTTCATTTTGATAAATCAAGAAAAGACAATTTTTTTTTACATATTATACTCTCAGTTAGTTACTTTGAAAAAGATAAAACTTCTTGAAAATCTTAAGTTTTTAATCCATTCACTTCATAATTAATAGGAGTAAAATGGTAAACTCACTATGTCAATCATTGTTTTCTTAATAGGCGTATCAATTCAAAAATGGATAAGTAATTAATGACATAGCGAATACATGCATTATTAATATAAGCATTACTAATACACTCTTTAAGCATTATTCTTATACACAATTATATACCCTCCAATGATTATTAAACTATTTTAGTGTAATTTTGTACTCTCTTTTTTCCTTTCTTGAAGGAGAACTAAAACAAGAAGAAATTAGCCTGAAATTAAAAAATACTTATTAGAAAAATAAGTGTGTGTTTTACTTTTTTCGGGGCGGTGATATTCATAAAGTGTATCCAAATTGAATTAATACTTCTCAGATCAAATTAGGCCTCCAGGTTAGCTGGATGTCGAGGCCTTGGATACTAGGAATTGAAACATTTTTTTTAGTGTGTGGTAAGTGAGAAAAATGAGAAAAAAATATCATCTTAAAATTATTTAGAGATAACGATAAAAAACACATCTAAATCATTTCTTTTTTTTTTGAGTTTCATACTTAAATTATTGAGAGTGTGAGTTTCATTCCTAAACTATCACTTATTACTTATTAGTTTGAGAAACACATCAGTGGGGAATGTAATACACTCTCTCTTTTATTTGCAAAAACCTTGTCGCATGACAATCCACATGGATAAAATATTTCACCTAGACAAAAAATAGATAAACTATTAATATTAGTTAAAAACTAAAACTATTAATTTCTTTTAAATCATTTTTTTCATTTTTAAAGAATTTATTTTTCTAAATAAAATATTTTCCTCGATAACAAACTCACACTAGTGAGAGAATGAGATATCCAACATCTCTTGCAATATACAAAGAAATGCTAGGAAAGTAAATGTAAATGACATTCAAAACTAGATTTTTGACTAAAGGCTAAATTGATAAATCATTAACTATTGAATTAGTCTCCTTGTAAATATGGCTAATAGAGACCACCCAATAATTAGCCAAAAAAAGAGAGAATGTGGTTGTTAATATCACTATTACGATACAACATGCACAATCATTCAAGAATACAATGCATGAACTATATTAGCATTATCAATCTAATTGAATTTAAACACCCCTCCAATCTTGCAACATGAGTGAAATACACTTCTAAATTCTCGTCAAGTTTAGGAGTATTTTCAATACTTTTCTTGATTTTTTATTAATAGTCTCGTAGTCCTAGAAGAGTTTGATACCACTTACTATATCATGTGACAGATCAAAGGTTGTATCCAAATTTAGTTAATCAAATGAAAGAATATTTCTGATGTTATCAATAGTTCAAAGACGAAATTGATAATTTAAATTAAATTTAGAAATATTTATAGTAGTTCTATTTTGTATATTAAATAAAATTCAATAATTTTGCGGCATATCTTATATCTATGTCAAAAAGTTTACCATTTTCATATTTATTCAATCATACTTTTGAACTAGCCAATCACAAAAACTAGTTAATAATTAAAAGAATAACTTTTATATTTATCTACAACAAGGGAAATGTGACAATCATTTAAGGATAGTGAGAGTATTTATTGATTTTCTATTTTTTAGTTTGCATTTTTAAAATTTATTTTGTCCTTTTGTATTGGATTTGGTTTTACTTGCAAGATCCGTGCCTTCAATTAATATGATCCAGTCTATCATAACATTAAATGTTGGTCTTAAAATAGTTTCCATAATACCCGTCTATTTTTACTTATTCAATATATTAAAAATAATTATTTAATTTTATTAATTAAATTTCAAAATTTAAAAAGATAATTATTTTATATTTATTTTATCTTTGTTATTAAATATCAGTTATTTTTAATATTTAAATAACTTATAATTATAAAAATGGCATAATAAAAAAATATTCAGAGAAATTATTATCTATTAGAGTAATAAATATGTCAAGTCAAATATGAACAAATAAAAATGAATAGAAAAAGTACATTCTAGTCTCTCAACAAATGTCCAATATTTTTGTATAGAATCGTCAATTAATCTAAATTTACATCACGTAAGATTAATCTCCTTAACATATATTTTACCAGCATTCAAATACAAAAAAATTTAATTAAAAACAAAGAAATTTCGAACCATCCATTCACTATATTCGAGTAGTTCTCCAACAACTTTAGGTTAAGAAGGCAGATTGTAATTGCCATGATTGTTTCTTTACTACTTGACCTCCTAATTAAGGTCAATTTAGATTTGCGCTTCATTTGATCTATTTAAGAAAATAAATATTTTCTATTATCAAGATTTTTTTCAAATTTCATATTGTTCGAATCAACAATAACATTCATAATATATTTAATGTAATTACATAGATAAAATTAAAGAAAGATAAAATATACACAGTCTTGTAATCTCTATGAAACGTATTTTAAAAGATTCTCGATCCAAATAATAAATATCGATATATTAAAAAAAGGAACATATAGAAATAGAAGTCACTCAATCATCCTTATAATTTTAATTATCTACAACAATATACGCCAAGCTGAATTAGTATTAGTAAGAAGCCTCTTGTTTATATACCATTCAACCATTCCGTTCTATTAGAAATAGCCTTTATATCTTCACAAGGTAAAATTAAAATCACATACACTCCACTTGTATATGCTATTTTTATTTTTTATTTTGCAAGAAAAATTATAATTAAACACAATTTAATTTTATTCACTCTAATTTTATTTATACAATAACATATTTGATATAATTTCATAGTTACCTATTATAAATAATTATTTTATATATAATATTAGTACTAAAGTGTCATCTGACTGATAAATAAGTTATTTTGAGATAACCAATCTCAGAATAAGTTTTCTCACAATTTTATTCCAATTATATATGAGATAAATTCATCTTAAAATTAATTATTCCTTATCCCTCGTACTAAATTGGTCTTTAACTTGTATATATATAAAAATAAAAATAAAAATAAAATACTTATTTTTTTTCCATTTGATGTCCGATATCTATATTAATTTCTGACTAATTCGACTGCATTGCATATGTCCCCCATTCAAAGGAAAACTATCTATCAAAGATCAAATTCAAAATATCTGATTAAGAAAGAAATAACTTCATCTACTGCATCATATTTGTCGGTGATAAAATAAAATAATGTATTTTTAAGAAGAACGTTAGAAACTAAAAGGATAAGGGTGACATCATTTTTGGTGGAGAACAGAAAGAAGCCATACGGCACCGTTTTCATCACTTTGTCTCTCTAAATTCTCTTCTTAACCATTGTCTTCTTCTGTCACTCTCTCTCTCTCTTCTTTCTCTCTCTACACAAGCTTAGCTTAGCTAGCTAGCTCCAGCAGTGTACTAGTACAATTCTCACTCTCACATTTCTCTTTATCTCTCACACACCAATACCTTTCACTGTGTGTATAAAGTTCATTGCTATATGTGAAAGTTTTCTTTTTTATGTTTTTGTTTTTCTGTAGCTGTTCTTGAAAGTTGAAAAACCCTAGCTAGAAGTTAGATCCACGAATACCCATTTGGGTAAAAGTTTGTTTAGTGTAGTTTTATTTGAGCTATGTGTTAAGGAAAAAAAATGGCTAGTTCCGACCCGAATAAGCGTCCTCGACCCGGTCCATGGCCACCTGCACCGGAATCTGCAGCAATGCCGCCTACTTCATGGGCAAAGAAAACTGGGTTTCGCCCAAAATTCTCTGGGGAGACGAATGCTAGTGATTCTGGGAAAATTGGGATACAGCAGCAGTCGACCCGGAGGAGAGAGTCCGACCCGAATTTGGATCTTGAAGCGGGTCGTGTTAGGACTAGACAGGAGAAGGTTAATGGGGAAACGACAGGTGAGAAGGATAAGCCACCTGTGAGGAAAAGGAGAGACTCTGATGGTGGTGGTGGTGGAGTGGCTAAGAGTACTAATGGACAAGCAGTTGGTACTACTACTACTACTACTGCTACTGCTGAGCCAGCTGCTGCAGCTACGACTGCAGCTGCGGCGCAGCAGCCGGCTCGAAGAGTTTCGAGGAATGAAGAGGTTGTGGATGTGTTGCCACAAATAGTTGATGATGATGGTTTTATGTCTAGGCATTCTCATATGAAGTATGAGCTTAGAGATACTCCTGGTCTTGGTGAGATGATTTTTGAATATGTTGTTGTTACTGTTCTTTCCCATATTTGTTGTGTAATGTTCTACATTTCACATTATTTTCGTTGTTGTTATTGCTCCCATATATGTATCATCTTTTTCAAACAGTTTGGCATGCTTTATTTAATCCGAGGGTCGATCAGAAACAATCTCTTTATCTCTACGAGTTAGGGGTAAGGTCTGTGTACATTATACCTCTAAATACCTTACTTGTGAGATTACACTCTGTATGGGTAGGTTGTTGTATTGTTTGAATATGTTAGTTCAGTGGTGCCACTGAGTTTTTATTTGAATATGTTAGTTAATCGAAAAAGCTAGCATTTTTCACTGAATTCCTTGTTTGATAGGATGATGAGATGCTATGTGTTTGTGGGTTTTGGTCCTTTTTCTGTTTTGAGCATGTAATTGTGATATTGAGTATTGGCAAATGTATTTAGATTTAAATTAAGATGAGTTACACCTGTTCATGTGAAAAAAGATTTGATCTTTAAGTCTTAACTGTGAGGTTAATGATGTATGTTGATATGCAGCAGTTCCTATTGGACGATATTTATTTAAAATTATCTTTCAGAGTTGGGATTGTTGATATTAATTCCGCTGGTGATTGGAAAAGCTGTCATTTTCCATTGAATTGCTTGTTGATAGGATAATCAAATGCCATCTATTTGTGTTTTTTTGGACATATCTGTTTTGAGCATGTAATTGCGTTATTGATTATTGCAAATTGTAATTAGGTCGAAATTATATTAGTTACACCAGTCCATGTGGAAAAGATTTAATCTTTTTGGTCTAATAGTGAAATTACTGATGGATGTTCATATGTTGCAGTTCCTATTGGACTCTATGGATTTCAACATTATCTTTCAATATTGGGATCGTTGATATTAATTCCACTTGTGATAGTTCCAGCAATGGGTGGTAACTATGTGAGTATTTTACATTCTTTTTATTCTTATTCATGCTACGTTTACTATAGTGTTAGTTTTGTTTTATTTAACTGATGTGAACTGATAAAAGTTAGTACTTATAGGAGGATACATCAAATGTCGTCTCCACTGCGCTCCTTGTGTCAGGAGTGACGACTCTGTTGCACACGTCATTTGGCTCGAGGTTGCCTCTGATACAGGGCCCTTCATTTGTTTATCTTGCTCCTGCTCTTGCAATAATTAACTCCCCAGAGTTCTTGGCATTGAAAGGAAATGTAATGTTTCAAAGCTCCTTCTTGCTATGATTCTTGTCTCGTCATTGAATTTAACAATAGCACTAATTATTGGTTGCCTATCAAGTCGTTATTCATGTCAAAACATAGTAGTAAGAAGGTCTCCTACTTGCAGAAATTCAAGCATATCATGAAGGAGTTGCAGGGAGCTTTAATAATTTCTTCAGCTTTTCAAGCAATTCTTGGATACAGTGGGCTGATGTCAGTATTACTGAGGTAAGAAATTCTTGTTCAACATTTGTATGTATTCTTCTCCGTTGTCATGCTGTGCTGCCAATATATGCTTTCATAATTATGCAGCTAATATTTGGAGCCTCATGGATGCTAATAAAACTGAGTAGTCGTTTCTGTTGCTTATTGGATCTTTTCATCATCATTGGTTCTCAGCTAAGACAATTCTCTTCACTCTATTCTGCTGGTCAAATTATACCCAGTAGATTGATCAATATGATCTACAAACATTCTTTAGTGCTAAAATATAGCAATGTCCCGTTGTGCTTACGACGCTATATGATGTTGGATGATTTTAGGGAAAATCAGGATTTAGTTTTAATTGACTACAATGGAGTGGTCTTTTGAGTGCTAATTGAAGGACAATCATTTTTTTTCACACCATTAGTAAGTCTAGTAGTTTAGATTGGTTAGACTGAGCCACCGATTTCATTGAGAAGGTAATTCCTTCTTCTTCTCGCTCCCCCAAACACATTTTTTTTACTTTCTTTCGTATTTGTGTATTATGATCATGGAGGGGCCTCTCCATTAATAGTAGATGTAGTAGTACTCTTGTAGTTTCTTGTTCTTCAATTTCTGTTGCTATCTGTTGTTTCTTGTACTTCGATTATTGTATTGTTTTGTTGTTGTTGTTGTTATTCCTTTTTTTTTTCAGAATGCTTTTTCGTGCTATCCTTAGTATTTTGTCGTGGCTTCTTCACTTCTGTTGTTTCTTTATATGCTTTTCCTTGAGCCGAGGGTCTATCGGAAACAACCTCTCTACCTCGCAAGGTAGGGATAAGGTCTGTGTACACGTTACCCTCCGGAGACTCCACTTGTGGGAATAGACTGGGTTTGTTGTTATTGGGATCATGGAGGGACCTATTTTATTTGACTGGTCCCATATCATTCGTTTAGTTACCTTTTATCTTTTTCTTTTTGGGCAATAGGAAATGCCATGAATCACTTGAAAACAATATGAGCTTTAACAATGTCGTGGCTGTTTAGCATACTTAATAATTCAGTGTATGATTATTACCAAAATAATAGCAATTCAGTCTATGGAGGCAAGAAAGATTGAGACTATCCCATAGACTGAATTATTATCATTCTCAAAATAATAATTAAGTCTATGGGATAGTCTCCATCTTTCTTGCCTCGAGATGATTGTTCAATTGGAATCAAATGATAGACAATAACAATAACAGAAAATCTTGAAAGTCTCATCTTTAGATATTAACTACCAGACTATATAGATGGCATATGGACTTGATTCCCCTGCCGTAACATATTAACAGAGGAAGTTCTAGTTAACGAGAACACAGAAAAAGAAAGGAATGTTGTTCTTCTTATAACCAATCCACCACAACTATTTCTTCTAGGTTTAAGTAGACTTTAATCACTTTATAAATTCTTGAATCCTAAATGGTGAATCATATGTAAGAAGAGCTATGTGACTCACTTTTAAGATTCCCGGCACAAAAGAACAAGGAAAATTTATAAGTAGAGGTTTGGTTCTTTTAGAAAAATGGTATTTTCTTGGCCAATTTAGCTACTTCTTGGTCATTGGATAATGGCAACACAACCAAAAACATAGAGATATATGTTGGAAACTATTGGTGATGGGTCCCCTCCTACCTTTCTTCACTTAAATATCAAGTCATGTTTCCTACTCGTGACATGCACCTACCACAGATCCCGAGCTGTACTACCTTTACGGTTGAGCCAAATCTATTCTAGAAAGACATGACTGGAAGAAAATTTTACTGCTACTCGTAGTCTTCTGGTTCTTTTTCCTCCCCCCTTGTCATTGCAGTTTTCTCTGGAATTCTTTTGTATAGGTCTTATGAAAATTTTAATTTCTAACTTTACTAATGCAGTTAATAAATGATTGTACAATTCGAACACCATGGTTATAATCAGAAATTAAAAACAATAATGAAATGATGTCACACTGAAATATGAATTAATCTTGTCCTTTATTTGGCTTTCTCTAGCATAACCTTTCTAACATTGTTTTTGTGCTTTCGAGGCTTTTGTTTTTAACTGTAATCTTCCTGCTTCTTTTCTTTCTTCAATATTCTTATTTTTGGACTCAAACATGGTGTGCAAATATACATCTAGACACTGTTTTTCCCTTTTCTGGTCTAGGTTGATCAATCCTGTGGTTGTGGCTCCTACCGTTGCTGCTGTTGGACTTTCATTCTACAGTTACGGTTTCCCACAAATTGGTACATGTCTTGAAATTGGAGCGGTGCAGATATTGTTGGTTATTTTTTTCTCTCTTGTAAGTTGCCACAATGTTCTTATTTAGATATCTTTCTGTATCATGTAAAACAACTGAAATGTCTCAGTAGTGGTGCAGATAATGTTGGTCACGACATTTTCCTTTATTTTTCTGCCAGGGTATATCAGATTAACATTTTCTTTTGCAAGTATATAATGTCTAACTTCTTCAATGTAAATCTTTTCTTGTCATGCAGTACCTCCGTAAGATATCTGTTCTTGGTCATCGTGTGTTTCTCATCTACGCGGTAAATCTGTGGTTTACTTTTTTTAGCTTTTATTCCTTTTCTGTTTGCTCACCTTCCTCGAACGATGCATTCATGTTCATGTGCAGGTTCCATTGGGTCTAGCAATAACATGGGCCGTAGCTTTCCTTCTGACGGCAGTGGGAGTGTATAGCTATAAAGGCTGTGATGTGAATGCACCAGTATCACATATAATATCCGATCACTGCAGAGAGAATATCTCTAAGATGAAGCACTGTCGTGTTGATGCTTTACATGCATTAGGATCTGCTCCGTGGTTTAGATTCCCTTATCCATTGCAATGGGGTATGCCCGTCTTCCACTGGAAAATGGCTCTAGTAATGTGTGTGGTATCCATAATTTCATCTGTGGATTCGGTGAGTTGTTTCCTAGTTGAGTTTTAGTTTTCTTATCTTTATAGTAACAAGTTACTCCTAAAATATTGCGTTTTCAGTAGTGTCATCTTGTGAACCGAGACTTATTTTAAGAGCTGTCTGACATTGATATAGACCTCAACTCAGTTGCATCACTGTGCCTTGGGGAAAATGTATCGGTCAAGTAGAATTTTAACTCTTCAGGAAGTTCAATTGAGAAAGTAAGACACTAAGTGAAGTTTAAGCCACACAGCTGTCCACTTTTTTTATTTTTTATTTATAACTCTGGTGTTCGGGCCAGCTTGCGCACACCTCGACTAATACCTCCCACCAACAACCTCTGTTGGGAAGTAATCACCTAAAGTTTTTGCTTCTGTTGGGATTTGAACCTGCGACCTCATGGTTCCCAACCCATTTCATTGACCACTAGGCCACACATGCGGACTTGTTGGAAGTTTGTGCATCTTGTCTTAATGCAGCGTTGTGGGTTATTCCCCCTTGCCCCGGCATGTGACCTCTTTGCGAATTGAACGAATAAAACACCCTCAGCTACGTGTAGCCTATGTAGTATTGGTATTTCCTCTTGCCTAAGATGTAACTACATTATCATTTTAATGCATTTATCCTCTTTTCGAAAAGTACTTCAGCAAGGCTTAGGTTATTCTATAGATATCTTTCTCTTTTTAAATTTTGTTCTAGTGGAATTTCAAAATCATACAGTTTGGATGTTTTAAGTACTAAATTCATATGTATTGAATAATTCTTATTACTTGATCAAACAAAAAAAATGTATTAGATAAGTTTTGTATTCTCGATCGTTCGTTTACTCCAAGTCTTATTACCGACGCGATGGATTGCTATTTGAAAACACTTTCAATACAAAAAGTTGTGTGCCGCACTTCGACAAGTGTGTGCATCACCTCTCGGTTTTCACTTAAAGCAACCATTGTGGTTCTTTGCACTTTTGCTTTCAGACACACTCGGATACTTGCTTTAAATATATTCTCAATGTTCCAAGCTTGTAAATTGACTTATTATCTCGGACTGCCTCTTTGCTTTATAATTCTCTTCTCAAATATTGAACAATATATAGAATGCAGTGTTGAACTATCATTTTTTTTCTAATTATTCTCTTGTCAACTTTTAGGTTGGGTCATATCATGCATCATCATTGTTGGTTGCGTCCAGACCGCCAACACCTGGTGTTTTAAGTCGAGGAATTGGTCTTGAAGGTCTATGTAGCCTCTTGGCTGGTCTATGGGGCACAGGAACTGGATCTGCAACTTTAACTGAAAATGTGCACACGATTGCTGTTACCAAAATGGGAAGCCGCAGAGCGATCGAGTTGGGGGCATGTGTTTTAATTGTCCTGTCTCTTATAGGTATGCTTCTAGAGGTAACTTTATGAATTTATAAAATTCGCATAAATATCCCTCATAGGTTGTAGGCCTTTCTGGAAACAGTTAACATTTCTCAACTCCCAAAAATTAAACCATGCTTCATGTCGGGAGGTAGAATAAAAGTACTGATTTTGTGTTTGGAAGAGGAAAAAACTTTGGTAGACCTTTTTAATTCCACAATCTCTATGTTCTACTTTGTGTGTTTAATGTTTTTTTTAAATAAAAACAGTTTTCATATTAGAAACTTCATCACCGAGAGCCAGTTAGCATGTGCTCTAATTTGGTAATGAAATGATTCACTCGGACCATACAATGAAAGAGAAAATGGGACATAAATACTGGATGTCATAAGATATGAGAAGAACTTGCAGCATATCTTTGTAAATTATCTTTGCCGATTTGAGAAGAACTTTTGGATGTTACCTTTGTAAAATAATGCATCTAGTCGCCTCTCAATACTTCATGTTCTACAGTTCTAATGATTACAATACTATCTAAAGGTGATGAATCTTCCCGAGTGAATTCTACTCGTTACTGATATATATTCTGATTACTTTGGAAATGGGACATACAATGAAGAGAAAATGGTACAAAAAAACAGCCTCTCTACCTCCCAAGGTAGGGGTAAGGTCTACATACTATCCACCCCAGCCCCCCACTTGTACATTGGGTATGTTGTTGTATTACTACGTTTTTATCCGCTTCATTTTTGGGTTTGTGGCACTTACACCTAAACTACTATCTCCTCAAGGTTATGGGCAGAAGTGAAACAATTGTTTTTCCTTCCAAATTGACAAAGATTGAGTATCACTAAAGATATGAATCTGACTGATTCTATCATTCTTTGTTTGTCATTATGCACAAGGAATAAGATGAAGAAAATGTGAACGAAGAGGATATACAAGTTTGGGCCGACCGGTCAAGGGAGCGAACTTTTCCCATATTAGAAAACTTTGAAAAACTAAGCATTTCACCTTATGGTCAACAACCTTGAGGAGGTTTTCTTTAGTTTCAAGGGTCAGGAGCATTATGATAGACCTGAAGGGGTAATTTGTATTAATTCTGTTCGTAATTTAGAGAGGACTAGAATTGTAATCCCTTTTTTTTCATTATCTAGATCAACTTGATTGTCAACTGAGGAAAACAAGTTGGAAACTTTTATCACGATTCATTGTTCCCTCCTCTCCCCTCAAGAAACCCCCACATCTTACAGCATTGTGAAGAGAATTGTGTTTAATATTAAGGAATCCCAAAGAAATTTAGGAACGGACCTACACTCCCTCGAGCTCAAAACCTGTGCACCAACAGGTGTTGTGTGCCAACTTTTTAGGGATTTCTCGGGTATTAAAAAAAGGCCTGCCTTTGGTTTAGTGGTAAAGGAAGTACAACACAGGATGTGTAGGCAAACATCATGAGTTTGAAGCCACTCGAAGATTAAGCTTGGTGTTTAAGTGGGAGTGGGGAGGAGGGTAAGGAGGCGAACCCAAATTCCTCCGAATTTCATGGATATCCTATGTCTTTCACTTTTACCCTTGAAAAGTCATGAACTGGTGTAATTGACACCTATTTGCATCTATTGAGTCACCTATTTGTCATAGGGATGTGATGCTTAACCATGCTCCTTTCTGACTTGCAAACAGGTAAAGTAGGAGGCTTTATTGCATCAATACCGGATGTCATCGTTGCAGGCCTATTATGCTTTATGTGGACAATGCTTACCGCCTTGGGCTTGTCAAATTTACGCTATAGTGAAGCAGGAAGCTCGAGGAACATTATCATAGTTGGCCTGTCTTTGTTCCTATCCCTCTCTATACCAGCCTATTTCCAGCAGTATGGCATCACTCCGAAAAGCAACTTGCATGTTCCGAGTTATTTTCAACCATATGTCGTGGCTTCTCACGGTCCAATACGCACAAACTTTGGAGGGGTATGCACTTTCGACTTAAATCAAATGAACTAAAATTCTCTTGAATCGATCCTAAATTATTTCTTTTGCAGCTAAACTATGTTTTGAATACATTGTTATCACTCCACATGGTGATAGCATTCTTGGTAGCTGTGATCCTCGACAACACTGTGCCAGGGAGTCGGCAAGAGCGTGGGGTGTACGTTTGGTCTGACCCCGAAACAGCAAAAAGGGAACCTGCTGTAGCCAAAGACTACGGATTGCCATTCAGAGTTGGCAAACTCTTCAGATGGGTGAAATGGGTTGGACTATAAAGCCCGGGGTTATGATTCGCTGCTCAGAGTTTCATCTAGCAACATTTTTTCAAGCTCGTCAGGGAAGTCTTGCCAGATAAAGAACATCTCAGATTTGATGAGGCAACACACACACACGGAATTATGACTTCTCCACACGCGAGGCGAGTTTATCGGAGAAGTAGGTCTTATAGATAGTTGTGTAC
This sequence comes from Solanum etuberosum, assembly GCA_029582245.1. NCBI lineage: Eukaryota > Viridiplantae > Streptophyta > Magnoliopsida > Solanales > Solanaceae > Solanum > Solanum etuberosum. The sequence continues at coordinate 10,645 of JAJONR010003896.1, read as the reverse complement.
ATGTAATATATCAGTTTGTATAAACTGTATGTAGTTTAGTTGAAATGTCCAGGTGAACCTATTTCTCTCTTCTTCTTTGGCTCCCACTTTGTTTACATTTCTGCAGAGTTGAGAGATTCAACTATGTATGTACCACACAGAGATTAATGTCAGCTGAACTCCAGAAAAAAGTGTTCAATCATTAGTTTTCTTATAAAGTTTAGTATCGTTCGTTTGTTATAACGAAATGTTGTTATAGAGAACATAACAATAACATACTTGGTGTAATTTATCAAGGGGGTTGTGGAGGGGAGAGTAGAGTATATATAGACTTTATCACTATTTCGTAGGGATAGAGTCTATTTTCGATACAAAAATGATAGTAATAACAATCAGAGGACATATAATATAACATAACATAGAAAACTGTTATTATGGTAAATGACTATAGTGTGGAGAGGTTTGTCGGTAAGTCCTACAAAGAGACAAGAAGGTATTAATTTGATCATAAACGTATCCTTTAACTTGGTTTTAGTTGATATTTTTGCTCAGCAGTTTTGAGTGTGCACAATTAGATACTTAAATTTGTATAAAGTTAAGTAGACATATGCGTTCTACATATCAATTCATGTGACATAAGTTCAAACTGAATTGTATTATGTTGTATAGAACACATAAATCTACCCATATTGCCAGATTTGAATCTACCCGCGGAACCCGAGCCCTATCAAGCACTCTTTCCCCAGGTTCCTCTCTAGCAATTAACTTATTCCAGAGCAGTCTGGTGATTAGCCTATTCCGCACTACTCGAAGCCTTCGTAAATTCATTGTCGGTTTCTGAACCTTCACTCCGGAAGTTCCTTCGTTTTGTTTCAATAGAAGCTAGATTGCCGCCTTCAAGCCTAGAGAGCAAGAGATTTAATCTATAGTATCATACCCTGTCTACATTCAATGAATTTAGTTCTAATGCACTACCAAAATCCAATTTACCTACCTTTAGGTTAAAAATATAAATCGTGCACTAAGTTTCTATTATATGTTGTGCAAGAAAAAATTGAATCACAAAGATTTATTTATCGCATCTTTATAATAGAATCTTATAATCGATCTTTTCCTAAATTATGTGTATAACGAAAGCTTAATATATCTGTTTTATTTATTATGTTTACTTTAAAATTTAATATATTAAATCTTAAAAGTAACATAATAATAATTGGAGAAGTTAAACCAATAAAATTGAAAATGAGTGATAGCACAATTTCAGAAACTTCCATAAAATTCAAACTCATTTTAAAGTTAATATCTACATCAAGTCACCAACATTTACGCGAACAAATTTGAAATTTAAATTTTATGAATTCAGTTATTATGATTTGTTAAATTTTATGTCTTCAATACTTAAGATTCTACGTTAAAAATACTAAGTTCATATGAACCAATTATACACGCAGAGTGGATCCAACTTTATGGGATTCACTCAAACTCAATATTTTCAATACAAAACATAAATTTGTGAGTAAAAATTTATTAAAGTTACAACAAATAATAAAAATGAACAATAATATAATTAATTTAATCCTACGAAACTTTAATAATTAAACACATAAAATTTCAATTTTAAAATCAGACTCTGCATATACAAATCATCTTATACAACGTTGAGATATTTATATTGATATTTATTTATTCCTTTTATTCCATGCTTTTTCTAAATTATAAATTTATGGCTCTAATTCAATACTGACATTTATCGTCAATATTTGGAGAAAATATCAACTTAAAATTGACATATAAAAATATCATACGTAGAATATCAAGAAAAGAGTGATATAAACAAATTTTTTTTATATAAAATCTCGAGTTAAACGTTTATCATTAATGTATATGTCCTTTATCATGATTTATTTTTGTTATGATAAAAATGTATTGTGTTACTATTTGATTTCACGTTTGGTGTTCCAAAAACTCTATAAAGTGGGGTATGGGCCTATTTGATGTATCTTTCTATTTAGAATCACGTTATCAGTAAGCTGAAGTTGATCAAACGACCGTCAATTTCAAATTATTTTAATGAGTCCGAAGCCAAAAGGGTAATTTTTTTCCTTCAAAAAATAAAAACGGCACATCAAATTATTTTTTAACCAAAAGGGCAAAATCGCTCCGTCTGACAAAAATTGACGCCATTCGGTTAAAAGAAATAAAAATCGCTGCTTTCTCAAAAAAAAGATTTTTCTTTTTTTCTTTAAAATCGCTGCTATAGCAGCGTTTTTATAAAAAATAAAATTAAAAGTAAAATCGCTACTATAGCAGCGATTCCTTTTATAAGGAATTAATTTTTTTATTTTTTTTGCATAAATCGCTGCCCTGACAGCGACTTTATTATTCTTTTTTTTTAAAAAAAAATCTCTATGGCAGCGTTTTAATCAAAAAATAATAATTTGAAGTTAGATCGCATAGCAGCGATTTTGTTTAAGAATTTTTTTCAAAAACAAATTGTTTTTTTGAATCGCTACCCTTAATAATTTTTTTTTTATTAAAATCGCTGAAAGGGTAGAGATTTTTTTTAAAATAAGTTTTTTATAAAAAATCGCAGCGATTTTCAGTTTTAATTTTTTTAAAGTTTTTTATTAAACTCGCTGCAAGGGTAGCAATTTTTTTTATTTTTTTTTATTTCTTAAACAAAATCGCAGCGATTTAACTTCAAATTTATTTATTTTTGGAAAAAAAGGCTGCCATAGCGGTTATTTTTTCATAAAATTATGTAATTTTTTTAAAAAATTTCTTAAAAAAAAATCGCTGCAGCGATTTTACTTTAATTTTTTTTTATATATAAAAAAACTGCTATAGCAGCGATTTTATTTTTAAAAAAAAGAATTTCCGAGAACAACTTTTGGACATAATCACTGCCACAACAGCAATTTTAAGGAAAAAAAGAATTATTTTTTTGGAGAAAACCGCTGCTAAGGCAGTGATTTTTATTTCTTTTAACGGAACGTGTCATGAGAAAATCGCTCCGTCAAGAGTGATTTTGCCCTTTTGGTTAAAAAAAATTGGAGGTGCCGTTTTTGATTTTTTGAAAGAAAAAAGTTGTTCTTTTGGCTCCGAACTCTTATTTTAATTACCATGGTCTTCCTCTTCTTTTTTTGTCAATAAATTTCCTCTACTTATCCTATAGTTGTGCAAACTTTTTTTAATTAAATAAATTGATAATTAACATATAACACCATTTTTATCATCATCATTAGAAGAGAAAAGGAACAAAGACAACTCCAAATTTAGAAGTATTCCAATAAACATTGAGAAAATCATCCTATCGCAATATATATGGAATCACTCAAATATTAGTTGCAGCGGAGTTATTATAACTACGGGTTCGAGGGAATTTAATAGAGTTGCGTATAGATAAGTTCGATTCAATTTTAAAATTTATTGATTCGATTTATTGGTTATTGGGTTGTAGACATGCTAAGCAGTCGAGAACCATTAAAGTATTTGTTTATGGTTATTGATCGGTTTAATCGTTAAGATTTGACAAAAAAATGATTGAAATCACTTAGAAACATGATGACAAACCAAATAAACCATGCACATGAGTTGATAGATTGTATCTTTCTCAAAAACAACACCAACACATTGTAAAATAATCGAAAGTTTGGGACTGTCAGAAATAAAAATATGAAACAAAATCCTAAGTCAAGAACTTTAAATACCGAATTGTATAAATATAATTTATTAATCTACTATCAGGTTATCGGTTAACCCGTGAAGAATTTTTTTTAAATCATCAAAAACCGATAACCTGATAATAAAAATAATTAAAACCGTTAAATCAATAATCTATTACCGATAAATCAATAACTTTTTTTTCAATTTAATTTTGAACTACAATTTAGTAACTTATGTGATAACTTGATGGGGATTTACTTGAATTGCAAGAGAGAAATGATGGGTTCAAGAATAGGAAACACTTTTACTCCTTACCTTTCTCTTTCTTTTCCCCTTTTTTAAGTTACTCACCTAAAAATAATAGTAAGATAATACTCATCTATATACACTACTATGTGTGATGGAATTATTAGAATTTCATTATTCTTAATTAAAGATTCAGTTAATTTTTATATAGCATATGATAAATATAGTATGAGTATAAATGAAAGTGAAAATTCATGTAGTCAATTTTGTCGAATTTGAATTCATCAATAATTTTTCATAGAAAACACTTTACATCACTTACCTTAAGTTTTATCAAGATTGCTCGCTCGATGAAAGAGCCTTTAACAAGTGGTATTTGCCTTCTCCGGTCATAAGATATTGTTAAGAGCTTCTTACAAGCGGTATTGGCCTTCTTCAATCATGCGATATTGTTGAATCATTTATTCACTCCAAGATTTTCTACTCCCAACCACAATTCTTGTTAGGTATTTCACTGCGAAAAGAAGATAGGAATAAAAAATTGTATTTTTATAGGTATCAAAGATCTAGTAAATAAAAAAGTAAAAGAAAATGTTAAGTAAACTTTATAACGTTATAATAAACTACAGGAATTGGACAAATTATCAGAAGAGGATCATTTACTCATAGCAAGAGTATTTAGTTTTAATCATATTTTCATCTCTACGACTTTTGTCACGTCTCATGAAATTCCGTCTCCTAAGCTAGAGCCTTCAACCATTTGCTTGAAATGCAGCAAAAGAAAAGAAAAAAAATCCATAAATCAATCACATCATCTCCATCTCGTGGAAACTACGAGATCACCCCAAAAACGTCTTTAACATCCGGGGTTCACCATTACCTTGTAGGATTAATTCTTTCATAGAAATTACTAAAAAAGGCAACTTTTTTCAAGCAAAAACTCTTAATTGTTTGTATCTCATACCTATGGGCTATGGGTAGGGGTGTACAAAATCGAATCGAAAACTGAACCAAACCGCAAACCGAGTCAAATCGAAAAAAAAACCCGACTAGTTATTTGTTTTGACTTGGTTTTATATTTAAAAAAAAACACGACTATATTTAGGTTGGTTTGGTTTTAACTAAAAAAAATCAACCCGAGACCAAACCAACACGACATTATATATATAATTTTAAAATTTTATTTTATACATAAACATATTTACTTTAATATAATTTTTAAATATTTCTTATACTTTTTCATAGTTTTTATCTTTTAATATATTATTTTAAGTTTGAAACTTAGAATTCTGAATGGTCCGATAAAGATTATAGTCGACGGATGTTGGTAATTATAATAAAGCTTAAATCAAAATCAAAATCAAATTAATACTAATGCAAAAAGAAAATCAAACACTATAAATGACAATAATATTGAATATTTGTTCTTTAGTTTTACATTGGTTTAGACAATTAAAATACATAATCTAATTTTAATTTCCTTTAATATTTAGTCATGTAACTAATACTTATTAAACTTATTTTAGCATGATTTAGTACTTTTAAATTATGATTATTTTCATTATGACTTGTTAATTTGCAATATTTGTTTTACGCGATTTCATTTTTGTTATTTTACGTTGGATATTTTAGTGTCATTAACCATATCATATTTTGTGTTATTTTTTTAAGAAACGCCTTAGATAGTTATATTTTGATAAGACTAAAGAAATATTTGAAGTACAAGTAAATTATATGTTTGTATGAATACTTACCGGAAAAATCCAAAAAAAACCCGAGGTTGAAAAACCCGAGTTTTATTGGTTTGGTTTGGTTTTTAAATTTAAAAATCCGACACAAATAATTTGATTTGATATTTGAAAAACTCGAATCAACCCGATCATGTACACCCCTACCTATGGCTATAGAAATTCCTTTCAACCAAGAGAGTTAATTTTGATATATTATTGAAATGCTTAGCTTTTCTGGGATGTCTCGCGAAGATAGCGATCTTTTGATTGGATGAGAATGAATCAAAAAATATTTAATCATCCTATATTAAATCTGAATTTTTTATTCTTCCAAACTTTGCACTATTTTATTTTATTTTTAAATTTCTATTTCTCAATTATATTCCACGATAAAAAATAATCGATAGAATCATGTGAAACAATTTCATAGAAGTTCTTCGGTCTCAATATATAGTTAATCATCCAAATAGATATTTACTCGGGGGGAATTCAATGGTTTTTCACCAAAGCTAAATGGTACTTCCTTCGTCCCAATTTATTCGTCTCCTTTTGATTTTTGAGATTCAAACAAGTCTTTTTTAATCATAATTTTTCATATACTTTTTAAATATCATGAATTACCAGTTATTGTGACTTATAATTTTATTTTATTTTAAAAAAAAAGTAATTTTTAACTATTTTGAATTTTATATCTAAATTCATGGTCAAATTATATTATTTGATTCTCAAAATTTAAACAATGCTACATAAATTAAGTCAAATAAAATAAAAACAATGGTATTTTCGGGAGTTTGATTTGAAAATTTTATTTGGAGGTTGAATCTCCTTCAATTCAACTCCATGTTAATGTAATTATATAAGTTTGTTGTAGTAAAATGGGTAAATTTTACAAATAATCACTTTTTTAAATTTACATCCTTATAATTTTATAAATAAAGTAATATCATAAGACTTTACATGTTAAATTTAAAATTTAGAAATAGTAATTATTTTTCAAAGATATGACCGAAAAGTGGTTGGTGGGAATAACGCTATTTCTACGAAATTCTTTTATCCCCATGAAATTCTACTATTAGAGCAGAATAAATTTGAACCTCTTTTAATATTTTTTTTTTCCTTAGTTGGACTAAATCTTACAGATTTTAATTTAATATATATATATATAATATAGCATAAAAAGAAAATAAAAAAGGGTAACAACAGTTGTCTACTTGTCTCTATCTTCATTGAAAGAAACCACACTACAAATTCACATATATATGTGTTGATGTCTAGATAGAAACGTGTGTGTATCTTTATGCATCATATCAACAACCATGTATTATTATTATTATTATTTTAAACTTAATAAATGAGTAATATTTTTCTTTGTTTCAATTGGGTTACCATAACTTTTTTTTAAGTTTGTTTTAAAAAGAATGTTGATTTTTTAAAATAATTTTAACTTTTCATATGATATATTTAAGACCATATGATTAAAGAGATATTTTCTCTGTTCCTAATTACTTGTCCAATTTTCCCTTTTTATTTGTCTATTTTTACAAATCAAGAAAGCACAATTTTTTTTATCTATTATATCCTCAATTAATTACTTTGAAAAAGTAGATATTATTGAAAATCTTAAATTTTTAATTCATCTACTTCATAATTAATAGGGGTAAAATGACAAACTCACTATGTTAAACATTGTTTACTTAATAGGGGTGTCAATTAAGAAATTGACAAATAATTAGGGACAGAGGGAGTACATGATATATTTGACATATTTTTATTAAGACTATAAAATTTAAAAGTCTTTTATTTTCTTAAATTTCATATCAAGTCAAAAGACAGACAAATTAAAACAAAACAAGTAAAATACCCATTATTTTGGAAACTTAAAAATAGTCTTATAAAAAATTACTAGGATAAATAATTAGTGACGGAACAACCTTATACTAAGGGGTGCTAAATAGTCGAAAAAATCCCCTTTATTTTTTGTGTCTATTTTAGTTTATATTGCGACATTTCTTATTTTTTCCGTCTCATTTTATGTGGTAATTCTTCTTTTTTAGCTTGTTCTGAAAGGTCATTTTATTATAATTAAAAATAATCTAACTTTAATTTCTTCTTTTATTTATCGATATATAAATATCTAAGAATTATTTTAAACCATAAGTTTCAAAATTAATTCTTTTAAAATAACATATCAAGTTAAATAATGTCACATAACATGTCATAGAAAGTGATAAAAAAAAAATTGGTTCCAACATGGAATGTAATCTACTTAATATGTATGTAATTTTACTGGGATAGAAAAATTATTTTTGATTGACCAGAAATTAACAAGAGAGGAAAAAAGTGGTAGGTGTGAGATTGACCAAACCTCCTTCACCCACCCACTCCCCCAATATAAATACCATGTTTATTTCTTTCATTTCTCAGCTTGGATGTTCCCTTAGAACTACAAGCTTCAAATAAATTTCTCTCCTCTTATATTTTCATTTTTTTCTCAATTACACCCCTAATTTTATAGAGTAATTGCAATTTGCACCCTAGAAAAATGCAATCGCTTACTCCATCATCGTCGGGGATAAATCTCAAATCCTTAATCCGGACGAAGATACAGTCGAACCGGGTTAACCCGAATCGACCGGTTATCAGATGCGTTTACCGGTTTGACGCGGCCAACGCCGCCGTCAACACCGGTACCGTGAATACCAACTCTGCCGGACACGTCGGCGGTTCGAGAGCCGACTGGCAGAGTTCCTGTGCGATTTTAGCAAGTAAAGTTGTGTCGCAGCAGCAGAACGCTGAGAAGAGTGGCGGCGCTGGTAACATCACCGCCGTGAACGGCCATAAGGCGACGATGGATCTCGATCTAGTTCCAATCGATAACCAACCTAAGCCGCTCACCATCACTGACTTCTCCCCAGCGCCGATGCACGGTGCTCAGCTTCGCGTCGCTTACCAAGGTGTACCTGGAGCGTACAGCGAAGCTGCCGCCGGTAAAGCTTATCCGAAATGTGAAGCCATACCTTGTGATCAATTCGAAGTTGCATTCCAAGCCGTTGAACTCTGGATCGCTGACCGTGCAGTTCTACCCGTTGAAAACTCTCTCGGAGGATCCATTCACAGAAACTACGACCTCCTACTCCGTCACCGTCTCCACATCGTCGGAGAAGTTCAACTCCCAGTTCACCACTGCCTCTTAGCACTTCCAGGCGTTCGAAAAGAGTATCTCAACAGGGTCATAAGCCATCCACAAGCCTTAGCACAATGCGAGCTCACACTAACAAAACTCGGTTTAAACGTAACTCGTGAAGCTGTTGACGATACCGCCGGCGCTGCCGAATACATAGCTTCCAACAACCTCCGTGACACAGCCGCAATCGCCTCCGCACGCGCTGCCGATCTATACGGTCTCCAGATCTTAGCTGAAGGAATCCAGGACGATTCAAGCAACGTAACTCGTTTCGTTATGCTAGCTCGTGAACCAATAATTCCTCGAACCGATCGTCCATTCAAAACAAGCATCGTCTTCGCACATGATAAAGGAACAAGCGTTCTGTTCAAAGTGTTATCAGCTTTCGCATTCAGAAACATCAGTTTAACGAAGATCGAGTCACGGCCTCACCGGAATCGTCCGATCCGGCTAGTCGACGATGCAAACGTCGGAACGGCGAAGCATTTCGAGTACATGTTCTATGTAGATTTCGAAGCTTCCATGGCGGATGTTAGAGCTCAGAATGCATTGGCTGAAGTTCAGGAGTTCACGTCGTTTTTGAGGGTTTTGGGAAGTTATCCAATGGATATGACTCCATGGTGTCCTTCTCGTGAAGATTAACAACCATCCCCACCCCTTTTTTACCCCATACCCCCACCTCATGAAAATAAATAAATTAAATTACATTTAATATGTTTTATTTTAGGATTTATATCATAGTTTGAATTACATTTCATAATCTTTGGTGAATGTGTAATTGTTTATACTCATTTTTTCCCCATATGTGATAAATTTATTGAATTTGTGTCTTGTGAACCTAATTTAAGAAAAATGCTTTCTATTAAAAACTTTTTTGATATTTTTTTAATTGATATTACTAGTGCTTTTCAAACAATTGTAGAAATAGGATCAAATAAAAAGAATATACTTTCTTATTATTCTTTGAAGTAATAAGATCCAAGGGATTTGAGATTCAAGGAATTAGAAAATGTGAGAATTTTAGCCTTTAGGTGGCCATAAGGGAATCTAATTTTTAGGCTAATAATGGTGGCTTCATAATAAAGGGTTACGGAAGAGGTGAAGTCAGAATTTTTATTTACGAATTTTGAAACATAATTTTTTTTATCACTTTTAACACAATTTAATATATGATTTTAGTCAATTTTTACCAGGGTTTGTCTTTCGTACTAATATGATCTGGTCATGGATTGTAGTGAAATGGATATGACTCATTTACTCATGATGGATTTTGAGTTTCAATTTGAGAAAAGTAATTGATAAAAAACGTTGTTTTATATGGATCTTACATCATGGAAACTCAAATTAATCAAGATCTTAATTAACCTAACATTTTGTTATAAATATCCAAATATTTTTAGAAAATCAGATTTGTGTGAAGTTTCAATATGTGTTTGATCATAGTTCTTGGAAACATATTTTTATTTTTATTTTAAAAACAACAACCACGTTACTTATACTCACAACTTTAAAAACTATCAAAATACCTATAAATTTGACATAAAATTATCATTTTTATAATAAAATAGATAGTATATTATTCTAAAATCATAATGTGATATTTTAATAAAAACTACTACAATTCGTTAAATTACAAAAGTTACAAAGATTTACCAGGACAAAATAATAAATACTAATAACTGTATTAACTAATTATTCTATAATAATCTTCTCACATTTTACGTACAATTTGTTCACAACAAACATGCATCTTTGTTAGATAATCGAAATAAGTAAATAGAAATTAATTAGAGTCATATATAAATGAAATATATATATATATATATATATATATATATAT